>MU273537.1:0-111132 GCA_022160365.1 Vararia minispora EC-137
TCTAGGCACCTGTCTACACACTCACGCGCGTGAAACTCTGGCATGTAGAGAGACAGAGACATGTATTTGGAGGACATATCTGCCTGGATTTAGACGGGAACTGAAGAGTTACCGATAATCAAGCTACGATGCTGTTGTGACCTTTTCATGAGGTCCCTGTGACCCCTTTGTAGCTCTCTCATAGCTCCCCCGTAACGCCCTCACAGTACCCTCACGGCGCTCTCATGACGGCCTTATAACTCCCTCATGACGCTCTCGTGATGCTATCGTGACACTATGTGATCGCTCGTAATTGGTCACTACTCGATACAAGATCTACGGTCCGCTCGTAGCTACGTCGCAACGCAGTAGGAACGAATCATCAGGGGTTATGACGCAATCGTCACCACCCGTAACTCGTCAAGATCGGTCGTATCGGAGCTATAACCGATACTCGGCGAAACGGACCGCCCATGATTCTTCCGGGCTTTCCGTGATGCTAAATGAGCTTTCAAGCTTAAAGTTTGATATAAAATTCAAGTTTCAAGTAAAACCCCCATTCTCAGTGTCTTGCTGAGTGTGATCTTGTGCCAATTTCGACAGAAAGCTTGGCCTATGTTATTGTTTGTATGGACACCGTGTGGAAGTCTATCAGTTGTCTACAAAAGACACTGTCAACAGAGTTACTTTCGTTCAGGAGCACCGGCAGTGCTAAGCCGAGATCAAGCGCGACAACTTAGTTATTTCGAGTAGTCGTGATATTATCTAAGCCAGATACGCGTCGAGGTGCGATGCGAAATACGAAAGTAAATGCGTCGTATTTTCTAACTGAGCCTTCCTAGCGTGCACGACGTCTGTGCGAGCCCTTCTACCCCTTTGTGTCTTGGAACGGTGTCGTGCGTCCTGCTGTCCGTCGTCGTGTATTTTGAATCGGCCCGACAAGACCTCCCATGTCCCAAGCAGCATCATCAAATATCGTCTTCGATGACATATTTTACATCCAGGACATTGACCGCGAGGGCAAGAAGTTTGACCGGGGTGTGCCCTTTTTTCTCCTCACCTCCGCAACATTCTTATCAAACCCAAACCAACCATAGTATCCCGTCTATACGCACACTCCCAAAACCATGAAATGGACCTGACCCTCGACTACAACATTGAACTCTTTCCGCTTCACAAAGATGAGACAGTCTCGCTCGCACTCGCGACGTCGCTTGCGCGTGGACCGCCGCAAACGTCCGGCGACCGCGCGGCAGATGATGAGAAGAGCCGCGATGTATGGAGGCCGGACGGGAAGGGCCGGCGGGGGCTCGAGGAGGACTACGACTATGTGATGTATGGCAAGGTGTATAGGTTCGATGCGGGGAAGGACGATATCGTGTGCGTCTCTTCGCTTGATCTCGATGTTGGCGTAAGACGTTAATCTGTACTCGTAGGACGGCATACGCGTCGTTCGGGGGTATGCTGATGTCGTTGACGGGTGGGCATCGACACATGACAAATGTAGTGCTGGGCGACCCCATATACCTTCTCATGCGTAAATGAACGTGTACGCTTCCACACCGCGTTAGCCTTTGCTAAAGCCCCACCCGCTGCCGCAACCTTTCACGCAAACGATAGGTGCGTCGACGGTAGTAATGCCCAAGAAAGCTACAACAAACAACATCATCGTACAGCAGTGAGCGAAACAATCCACGAATGGGTTCCTATGCGTGTGTTCGTGTCCGCGCCTAAACGTCGTCCTCGTCCTTGTCGTCTATACCGCCCTGCGTGATGGCAAACGTCGCCTCTTCCTCAGGAAGGCACGGTGAATCATAGATCTTGCAAATGCGCTCCTTGCCTCGACCTTTCTTCAGTTGCAGTCTGGTTGCGGACACCGCTAGTCAACAGTGACCTAGACAGGGAACGAGAACGGGAACGCACCGTGTTGTCGAGGCGTGCGCGAGAATGTTGCCACCGATGGGCTTCTTCTCGTTGCCTGCGTAAGGACCTGCGGATGCGTCAGGGTTTGACATGACCTGGTTGGTGAAGACGACGGCAATCCCGAACTGAAAGCGAGTCAGCCACTCGAATGGGGAGAAAGAGTGCAGGGTACCTCGTCTGCAAGCCGTTGGAGGTGCCGGAGGAACTTTGAAAGATGCGCTTGGCGTGCGGCGAGCTCGCCACGACCAATATAGTCACTCCGGAAGAGGGCAGTCGCGGAGTCAACTATGAGCAAGCAAAACCTGTGGACACGCATCAGTCGACGGGGATTCTTGAAAATACGCTCAGGACATGAGGAGGAGAAGGGCGAAACGCACCGCGACTCGGACATGAGTGCCGCTGCCTGTGTGAGCAGCTGGTGTTGGTGGTCCGCATTGAACGCGCGTGCATACGCGATATTGTCAAGTACTTCCTCACTATTGAGCCCAAAGCGCTCGGCAATACTGACGACACGCTCGGGGCGGAAAGTACCCTCGGTGTCGATGTAGACGCACTTGCCCTCACCGCCGCCATAGTCGACCGGGAGCTGACACGAGACCGCGAGAGTGTGACAGATCTGAGACTTGCCGGTGCGGAATTCGCCGAAAAGCTCAGTGATGGAACCGGTCTCGATGCCGCCTACGAAATCGGAGGGCGTGATGAAGGATGAATAAATAAACGAGGGCATAGGGAGGGCTGTGGATGAATGCGCACCGCCAAGAAGGTTATCGAGCGCAGTTGAACCGGTCTTGATATGCACGAGCTCGGCGCGGCGCGAGTGAATCTCCGTCGCGCTGACAAAGCCCATGGGAATGATCTTCTGGGCTGGAATACCTTTGAGTTCTCCTGATGCCCCGTGAGGCAGCTACAGCGCACCCTCTGCGATGATCTTATCCGCTTTCGCCTCCGATATGCCTTTGATATTGACGAGAGCCTTCTTGGGCGTGTATGCAACTGACTCAATGGTATGATAGCCTGCGTCGATGAGCTTCTTGATATCCTGCGGGGCGATACCGGCTTCCTGCAGCTTGCCGACGAGCATCGGGCCTCCGCCGTTGTGCTCCTCTTCCTCGAGCTCCTCAGCGCGTCCTTGCGATGGTTGCGACATTTCGAATGTGTACAGAGAGCGGGAGACCAAGCAAATGACGAGTGATATTGATGGTGGAAGGAAAAGTGAAGCCTCGAGGCGCGGGAAACGTCAGCAACTCCGGCAGCCAACTGACGCGGTACGGTGTAACATCACGTGAACGCGTCTGATTCCGTCGCTTGGTAGACTTTTGCACTTTCGGTGAGTTGTAGAAGCGATTTTACTTGTGACAGATTACGGCCGTGTGTATGAATTGCATATAGTAACATTAGACAAACGTAACAAAGTAAATGTGACTACGGGAGGATAGGTTTGGGTAGCTTGCTCAGTGTCTTCTCGAAGTGCTCCACCGCTGCTAGGTCCAGCACCAGGTGCGGCCACCTGACCGCATTGTACACGTTTAACTCGCGCGCAGTGATGGTGTCCAGGTAATGGACATTGCGCGCCGCTAGATCGAGCCCAGAGGGAACTTCATCGTGACCTGTTACGAAGAGTGTCTTTTTACGCCACTGCAGGTCCGCCAGCCGATCGACGAGACTCTGTGTTTTAGGATTTGGCCATTCAAGAGATGGGACGATGCTCAGTGTGCGTTCGCGTGCACGAGTCGAGAGGGCAACACGCATGCCCATCTCGATGACTTTCCTGTTGAGCTTCGTGCTAAAGTCGCGTGGCTTCGGACCGTGCGCAACGCCTCCTCCGCGAAGCATAGGACTGCCACGGTCGCCAAGACGAGCACGACCTGAACCCTTCTGCGGGCGGAGTTTACGCCCAGAACCACGGACCTCTGCGCGTGTCTTCGTGTTGGCAGAACCCTGGCGGAGGCCGTCGAGATATTGGACGACGCAAAGGTGGAGGATGTCGGGTCGAGCAGGATGAGCAAAGACGGTCGGGTCCAGCTGTGCGAGAATAGAGGTAATGCTCTGGCCAAGGCCATGCTTCTTGATCAAGGAGCTCATTGGGATGTAGACGGGCTGCATGTGCGGAGGGACTGCGCTCGTGAGGTGAACAAGGTGAAGAAGACGAGCGGACACCTAACGTACAGTTCCGTTCCTCGTGCTGTTCAATATCCTTGACCTGATCGACAGAAAATCTCTTTCCTTCGGACTCCGGAGGACCTGTCACAAGCAGCGCTGGGTCCACCCTTTCGAGCACTGAGACCGACGCTGTGGCGAACTGTCGGCGCGAGACACGCGCCGTCTGCTCAAGTTAGCAGGCTCAAAGCTAGATATTGCACAGCTCACCTCGCCCAGCGCTCGCCTCGCCAACGAAAGCATGACTTGAGCGTTTGGGAGACTTGGGCGGAGAAGACGCGCTGGCGGAGGACACACCTGGCTCGCGTGCGCTTACATAATAGGCGCCGTCGCTTCTCACTAACTTTCCGTAGTTGCATACGCCGTATCCGACGTCAGCGCCGTCCGTACACTCTTATCCTCAAGGTATGTCTCCCAGATTTGCGCACGCGTAGTCACTGTTGTGCTCTTGCATCCAAACCTATGCCAGAATGTACCACATCGTTGTGGTTATGGACTGGATGCATTCGGTTCTGCTAGGATGGCGCTAACAGAACTTTACCGTGCACAGACAGAGCCGGTCCACTTCCTCTCGCTTTCTCAAAATGTCAGCATCCAAGGCTGTCCAGACGTTCGGCAAAAAGAAGGCATGCATCTGACTCAACCGCGTCCCGCGATCGTCCGCTGAACGCTGTTCCTTTTCAGACTGCAACAGCGGTCGCACACGCCCGTGAGGGCAAGGGCCTCATCCGCATCAACGGCTCACCGATCAACCTCCTCAAGCCCGAGATGCTCCGATTCAAGGTCTACGAGGCCGTCCTCGTAGCGGGTGAGGACTCGTTCGCCGGTATCGACGTCCGCGTCCGTGTCAAGGGTGGTGGACACACCTCGCAGGTGTACGCCATTCGCCAGGCTATCGCCAAGGCCATCGTTGCGTACTACGCCAAATACGTTGACGCGTACTCGGCTATTGAGCTTAAGAAGAAGCTTGTTTCGTACGACCGCACGCTTCTCATCGCGGACCCGAGGCGGATGGAGCCGAAGAAGTTTGGTGGCGCTGGTGCGCGTGCGCGCAGGCAGAAATCGTACGTCTATCTGAGTACTTGGTCGTATGCTTTTTTGCTTACATCTGTCTGCAGTTACCGGTGAAGGACTGCGTGGACACTCCTTCATCATTTGCATCATCATGTATCACGCTTTCTGTTTCTTCTATGCCATGGCGCCATGCAAGCATTTATGATGTAAAACATCGCATTCTCGTCGTGAAGAACAAGCCCCTGGTACATATAGTCGTCATACGTGGGAAAGCATGATGGTGAGGACAACAAGACGTAGCGTTAGGAAGCGAGAACGAGTGCACAATGCATAACGAGATAGATGAGATGTGTATATGTAGACTACTTGGGCCCAGCTCCGCTCATATTCAAGTCATAACCCTGCCTCCGGGGTCGGCGATACGGACTGTAGTAAAGGCCGAGGCCGTGTCCGAACATATTTCTCCGTGAAGTGATACACATCCAGACCAACACGATAGGCTCGTGCGCTGCTCGCCTCGTCGATGAAAATAACTGAGTTCGGACTGACGATAGCTTGTGCCTCCGCTGTACCAAGGGGCAGGGGTGATTTTGCTTGACAGATTGGTACGCCAGTCGGTGCTTCATCGAAGTCGAGTCTGCGATGCTGTGATGAGGGGCAGAGCAGGCACGATGGATGGTGCTTGCGATGTCGCGCAACCGGGAAGCACGTAGCAGGGCGCTGCAAAGCGCTGTGATCGCGAAGACCGGTCTTAGATCGGTGCGATGGGCGAATGTGCCAGGATGACGGACGTAGACGAGCCAATGAGAGAGGGGCAGGGGAGGTCGTGCTGACGGTGTCCTCTGAGAGCGTCGAGGCGTCTGTCAACGACGGTGTCACGCTCGCACGTGAGTGGGACCCCTTGCTCTTGGGTCGCTTGCGGGAACGAGAAGAGGGCGGGGAAGACCGAAGCCGGGATAACGGACGGCCTGCGATTGTCCGGCGGGGCGGGGGTGAAAGCGACGCGCGACGACTAGCGCTACCTTCACTGGACGCATCGTAGCCACAGCTAATTTCCAGGAACGGAACCGTTGAACGCCGTGCATTGACCGGGTTGCAACATGGAGAAGGAACGCCGACAACCGAGCTCGCGGAGAGGCTCGCAAAGTCAGCCGGCGGTGAGGCCAGGACGGATCCAGGTGCTGTAAGGGAACATACGCGCTTTGACTCTCGCGCAATATGGGGGAAACGCTCTTCATCACTGCTATATGAATCTGCACGCCGTCGTTTGCCTAGAGCCTTGGAGGAGAGCTGTGCAGACGGAGAGAGCCGACCTGTCGGAACGGCGTCGAACGGAGGTGGAGAGAAAACGGTGTCAGGATGTAGAAGGTAGTTGTGCACTTCAACTTCCGAGTCATGGCCTACGTGAAGAGCTGGATGCGCTGGACGGCTTGATCTGGCGGAGCTAGACGATGGCGCAGAGTAACGGCTTGTCTCAGAACATTCACTGGAAACGCCATCGTCAGTCAAGCCGGTGGCTGAGTTTCCCTGTCAGAGGAGCAGATGTGAATAACAGGGCAGGCACGTACGTTCTGCGACAAGGTTAGACCAAGGAGAAGGACATTTGGACGCGCTTTGCAGCCTCCTGAGCGGGAATAAAGGTAAGTCGAAGAGCTCGGAAGCTAACGGAAGCATCGAGGTGGACGGAGGACGTCGTAGAGACGTTCGAGCTACAGGTGGATGTTCAAGCCAGCCCCCATTGTCCGATCGCTTTTGAAGCCTGGTATCATCACTGCGCGGTTACCCGTCCGGGCCAGGCGAAGACGTAAATTCCGAGTGTTATTGTATCGCTCACCAGCCGTTGCTGGGAAGATAGAGAGAGCAATTGTGAAGAAGACAGAGGTGACAGAAGGGGATTAGCCTAACGGCATGATGATGACAAGAAGACAAAAGAGGACGTTGCTACGGTGATTGGGAGATGATTCGGCTGGGAGGACTACAAGAAGCTGTAGATCTGCGGACGCCTCCGGGCCGAGTCGGTACGAGGAACTTGATGGACTGAGGAGCCACTTGGACGCTTCGGCGGTCGCGTCAGGCGGAGCCTCCGCGCCGCTAAGACAAACTTGGGCGTGTAAGCACTTCCACGCTGCTTTCGATGCTTCGCGCCTTTCACCGTCTTCGCAATCCATGCGAGATTGGCTTCTCGCCTTTTTCATGCCACCGCCTTCAAATCACTCAGAAAAGTCATTTCTCTACAGCACTCCCTCAGCTTCGGGGGACAGCGTGATGGACCACAGGTGCGCGATCTCGCTTGCAACCCAGATTGGCCCTTTTCACTGCTTGTATGCACTTTCAAAGGTCTCCGCTGCCAACCCCGAGAACGACGCCCAGTAGTTCTACCTCTGATGCGCAGGCCGCTATAGCCCGCTCTGCGCAAAGCTCCATTGTATCACAAGGCTTACCTATGTTGTCTCAGCAAAACCCGGCTTTCTTGCCCAACGCGTCTACCGTATCTCCCTACCCTAGCTCCCAGTTCGGCTTGAACACGCAGATGGCCGCTACTAATCAGGGCCAACCATTCTCATCCCAACCCCTCCAACCTATGATTCCGCTTATCAGCCCTTCTTTCCCTGCCGGTTCCACTGTCCAATTTGGCTTTCCTTCTCAGCATATTGTCCAGGCGCAGGCATTACCTTCCCTCCCACCGGCGCAGCAGCAATTCTGCTATCAGCCCCAGGAACAACTTCAGCAAAATCCTTACGTGCTACAGAGCTTGCAGGCGCAGGCTCAAACGCTTCTCGGCCTCCAGCAAGTCTTCAATTTCGCACAGTCATACCCCATGTCGTCTCAGCAGCAACTATATGCTATTGCCGCTCTTCAAGAGCTTCAGTCCTTTGATTTGAACAACCCTCTCCGTGTAGAGACACTCCTCTCTGTCGAACGGCATGGGCAGAATAACCCTATTGTTGTGCGTCTGCTCGAAATGATCAGAGCTAATCTCCCCTCAACATCGGATGCATCGCAGCCTCTCGATGCACAAAACTTGTCTCAGAAATCTCAGCTCCCTATTTATGGCGACTCCGTAAATGCTCAACCAACACCCATTCTATCGGCGAGTCGCAAGCGTAGGAGCAGCCAGATAGAGTCTGCGGCATACGATGACAGCCAACCAGTCTCCCACAAGACTGCGAAGAAACCTGTCGTTACTTCAAGCGCGAGCAAGGATAAGGGTAAAGGAAGAGAACTCACCATCAACTCAGAGAAATTATTGTCGTCGCGTCGCGTCTCCACTACGACTTCAGACGCTTACCTTGTGGCCGAGCCTGGATCCAGGCTCTTTACGTCTCCTCGCGGCAGGCAGCTTAGGATCTTCGTGCATTTTGAACTGAGGAATCGAAAGGAGATTCTCCGGGCCATCAAGGCATAGTACTCTGTTCCCTCGAATCGTGAAGACGTGTTTACGGTATCGTAGGAAAACGGAGGGAAGATTGAGGCTGATCCGCTGAAAGCAGACTACTGCGTACTGGAGGAACGCGCTTCGACCTGTGAGCAGTACCGCAAACAGGCCGCGACCGTTAATTGTCCAGTCGTCTCCCATTCTTTCGTCCTGGATTGCATTGCTGTGCAAGAATTGTTGGACCCGAAAGACTATGCTCTTGATGAGGCAGCTATACAGAAGGGAAAGCGGCCCGTCCCTGACTTCTTTGCAGAGCCTCGATCAAAGACGGCAGCTAATGCCCCGTCTAGCGATAAGGGCAAGGCTCGTGCTATCGACACTTCGGGCTCAGGGGATGAAGGAGAGGAGCAAGGGGATGAGGAAAAGATGCCACCAGTCAAAGGCAGGGTCAAGACCGTGAAAAAACTGTCGGTCCAAAAAAGTCGTAGTCCTTCTCCTGGCGGCTATCATGGGAAACCTGTGCCATTCGCGGGAGGCAGGTTCAAGTTCACAGATGCTGAGTTGGAGTATGCGTGGAAGGTTCTACGTCGTCACGCGGAACAATACCCAGAGGCAAATCTCAACTCGACGTCGGCAGGAATTATCATGGGGGAGAAGGTATTTTCTTTCACGCGCGAAACATCCGCTTATTTACTGCCCTTTAACAAGATTGAGTATCACACCGTCAAATCTTGGCAGGGATGTCTCGAGAAAAGACGGTCTACACTCGAACGCGTCGTCGCGGAAGGACGCCGCCGTGGTCGCCGACGAATACATTCTTCGCAAGCGCAATCCGAATCTACTGTCTCTGCGAAGGTCAAAGAGAACGGCGAGGACACCGTCGAGAGCATCCAGGAGAACGTCCAAGATGATGTCCAGGATGGCGACCAGGATGGCGATGAAGGCAGCCTTGATCAAGCAGACGTACGAGACGATGCGAGCAGCAATGACAAAGACAGTAATGTCGATCAGCTAGTCGAGGAGGTGCGTCCGTCAAGAGAGGCTGAAACCCCAGCCCTTCCCTCTGGCCTCCAAGAAGACGAGAGAGAGGACATCGAGTTGGCTGTCCAATACTTCATAGACAATGATGTCGACGAAGACGACGAGGACAAGAGTTGGCAAGAGCTCGAGCGAAAGGCACGCATCATTCTGCTTTCCTCATACCATTTGCGCTCATAGGTAGTATAGGTCGCTCCCTGCAAGAGCGCTGCATCCTGGAGTGACGTCAGGGCAAAGCATTCGGATACGATTGTGAACGAGGCTCTCAGGCGGATCAACCAGCCTATGTCCCTTTTTATGTGCGAATCCTCTGTGTAACATGCCTTGTGAATGTCAATGCCTAGTGGAGTGCTGCGCGCAGAACTGCAGAACTGCTTGTGATTGTTAAATAAACGACAGTAATGTTCGCCTATGACTCCTCTAGCGGGGGTGCGGATGGTTGCTGCTTAAAGAACCGTTTGCGCCGCTCCTCGTACGTTAAAGACGGATCTCCGGTCAACAACTTCCCTGCATAGTCGAACGTGCCCACACTCACGCCCATGAGAGCGCAGGAAGCCGCACCCACAGGCAGCGAGCCATCTGACGGTATAATGAGTAAAAGATACAAGGATAGTCGAGGACCACACACGTCGGAGGCCGACTAGGAAACCCGCTGCGCATGCTCCAGCAGCCGCGTTCAGAGAATCCTCCTTCTCACGCGTGTTCGCGACGATGGCCTCCGTTGCGGCAAAGGTGAAGCCCATGGCACCTATGAAGACGAATAAACCTCTCATCGCAGGGAAAGAGTGTATACCGAACGCACCGAGGATACCGATGGTAGAGCCATAACGCGTCGCAAAACCCCATGCACCCTCCTTGTGCTTGGACAGAGCGTTCTGAACGACACTGATGAATGTTCCAATGCCTGCGCCCTGTGAGCCAACAACCGCGCCGTTCCGAATAAAAGATTTGGTGTGGTAGGTATGGTGGGGGTGGGATTCGCCTTTTGACTCGTCGGCAGCCATGATGGGGTGCGTTTCGTGAACCTCGCTCGGTACGCGGCAGCAAACGGACTGACGGCGCGAAGCCGGTGAGAACATGCTTCCGAAACAGGATCGCGTTCTGTTCTGGCTCTTATGAAAGCAGGGCAACCCCGAAGAGCCGCGTCACAGCGCTGGCACTGTATTGTATTGTCCCGGATGCCTGGCATCTCCTCCGAGTCGAACATCTTATCCACGATTCTGCTTGTATGAATTTCAATACTACCGCCGGTCCATCAGACTCAAGTAACACTGTGGTTACATCTCTCGAGCCCGTAACATATCGTGTGGCACGTTCTTTCGTTGGTCTTTTCTCTTCCTCAGTCGCGCCCTCTCTGCAATGATGATCTCGGTAGTCTACTGGGGACCCGGGCGACAAGTTAACATGTGTTTGCTTGTTCCCCTGGTCTTTTACCTCAGTCAACCACATCTGGGGTGGTGCTTTTTCGGGAATCGATGAAACAGAGCTCTGGAAAGCAATGGTCAGGGACTGGGCAGGTGTAGCGATCTTTGGGAGGATGGGAGGTATAATTATCACCAGTGTGATCCCTGGGAGACTAGCAAAACGTGTGATGTTTACACATAGCACCGTGAGTTCTTATCTGTCGTAATTGCCATATGGCTCACACTTAAGCGATCCTGGAAGGCTACTGACCAGCCTGTGAGCGCCGTTGGTTGGGCTTTTCGTAAAAGCAATCCATTCACACCTCTCGCCTTGTTTGCTTGCTCTCGCTCCCTCTACATTCTTGACGCGAGGACTTGTGAACTATTAAGTGTCCTGGTTGGCCACGGAGGAGTTAGTTGACCCATTCTTCGGGGTTTCTCCGCCTCACAGTCCTGTATTACTAGCGCATAACATCCATCGCCGTCCATCCCAGCCGACCACACCTCATATGTACAACATCCCGGGATTTTACAGGTCGGATATACGATCTACACAAGAGTCCGAGCGAGGGAACGGACGGAAACCCTCCCTGGAATCCAACATCCCCAGAACCAGGCTGGCGAGCGATCAACAAAACAAACCGCGGAGGTGGTCCTCACGGCCTTCACGCGACTGAACCTGAGGGATACAGTCCCGGTCCTTTACCGGCATTTGGACGATGTGTCTCCGTTCTCCTTGGCAATCGACCTGGAGGCCACTGTGAGTCGGTGCTCAGTGCAGCCTTCCATCCCACGCTGCCTGTCATAGCAACATCTGGTGTATGCATGCGTATCTATATGATCATTCTCGATGCTGACAGCGCGGAGCAAGCTCGACCGTGCGGTCAAAATCTGGCATCTTCGTTTGCCAGGAGCAGAAGATTCATTGTCATTATTTCGCGAGTTCACGCCGCTGTTGAGCACCTCAGCGTTGCACACAGCGGGTGTCCTGTCGGTATCGTGGTAAGTGCGCCGATATGGAGAGTATGGCGAGAGCTGTAAAGATTGTGATCAGGCTGGACGAAGATACACTCATCAGTCACAGTATGCCAGCGTTTTGGTCTTACGATTGCACGAAGCAGAAGCCCGGCGAGATAAAGATTTGGAAATGGCTTAGCAAGGGAAGGTTTTTCCCCTCGAATTTGCCGTGGATTCAGGGTCGCATGAGAGGAACAGCATCAGTACGCCTTTGGATCTTTTTGAAAGGAGGATGGATGCTGACGCCGTCTTCAGGATTACGAGGAGAGTGGTATGACCAGCGTATGGACGTTTTTCACGCAGTGACCTGATCTCCGTCTCACAGCATCCTTCCAAATCCTATCGGCTGTTCAACTGACTGAGCCCCCGCTCTCTCCTTCCTTGCGGACCTTCAATCACCACACTTTGGGTCCGGCCGTTTGTGTCTCCCTTGCGCGCCGCATACGTATCCTTGGGGTCCGCGACTTGGCTCGTCTCGACATGTACGTCAGGAAAATAGATTCGGGATCTGCAACTGAAGAGCTGGACAAACTCGCTGCGGAACTCGACGACTCTCACATTGCCTCTGATGAGGACGATGATTATGCTGAGGATACTGAAAAAAAGGCAGAGGATCATGACGACAATCGGTGGCATCCTGGGTATGGTTGTCGTTCCGATGACGTCCTGGGATCCCATCGGGATACGTTGCATGCTATCGACGTGGGTTTTGGAGGAAGGGTCGTGGTGGGGATCGACACTGCTGGGGCGGCCTGGATATGGTACGAAAGAGCGGCATCATAGCTATCAACGCCGCCATGGCTCTATCTGCTTTTCCGAGGCGTGATGCCGTCTCGTTGACTCCCGATATTGTCCAGTCGTGCATATTTGACGCTGCATTTGATCTGACAACAGAGATTGTTCGCGCTGCACCCCCCGCCCGTTCCAGATGTGAAAAGACAGTCGTATTCCAGCAGCGTCCAGCACACGGGTAAGGAAAGAAAACTCTAACAAGAGAGTAGCTTGATGAAGAAAGGTCCGAGTCAATCATTAATGGCACTCCCAGCCTTTAAGTCCGCAGTGTAAATGATCAACGTCTCTCCCCTTCCCAAGATAATGCCTACTCAGGGGATCCACAAACAAAGAGCTCGCTGATGTAGCATGTCAGGGAGGGCACTTCCGCGGGGACAAGACTTACAATCTAGACACCGAATTCGTGGAGCACACCGTCTGGACCGGCGAAAGTTGGTACTTCGGCCGGGATGTTGTTCACGACCTGGGGCGAACGCTTCCGGACGCCGAACTCGTGAAGTACACCATCCGAGCCGGCAAATGTTGGGACTTCGGCAGGGATGTTGTTCACGTTCTGGGGCGAACGCTTCTTGACACCGAATTCGTGAAGCACACCATCCGAGCCAGCGAAGGTCGGCACCTCGGCGGGGATGTTGTTCACGTTCTGGGGCGAACGCTTCTTGACGCCAAACTCGTGAAGCACGCCGTCCGCGCCGGCAAAAGTCGGCACCTCAGCAGGGATGTTGTTTACAGCCTGGGGCTCACGGTGGAAGAGCCGAAGAGGCTCACGCCGTGCGTAGGCGTGAAGAAGAACAAGCGGCTCAGGCTCACGGACCTTGACAGGCGCGCCAGCTTTCTACGAAGTGGAATCCTAGATTACGACTGATGGGAGGGAGAGCGGTGAATACATACACCAATGCGAAAATTGGAAGGCGCCGCAAAAACCTGTGCGACGGCCAAGAAAGAGACGATGAGGAGAGATGCGATCATGGCAGAACACGGGACTGGGTAACGAAAGGCAGCTGTCTGAAGGAAGGGCTGGTCGACCTGCGGCCTCAGAAAGGGAGAAAGGAAAGGCTGAAGAGAGGGGTTAGAAATGCAGACGTAGGGACGAAAGGTACGGACCTGGAGGGGGGAAGCTGGAAGAGACAGAGGGTTGTAGTCCACCTGAGGGTCAAGTTATAAGGCTGGGAACGTTGCTATAGGCGTTGCCTGATCGGACGCGTGCCTTCATTGGAGATGAAATGTTTTTGGACCGCGCAACGCGCGGTCGTTCCTTCCCTTGATCTTTCCCATGTCTGACCCGCGTTTCGCTCGTCTCAAGACAGATCCTCGCTTCAGGAAACCCAAGAAACAACAATCGAAAGTCATCGTCGACGACCGCTTCAAGTCTGTCTTCGACGGCGAGAAAAAGGCCAGATGCAGTGCGTCCCGGCCCCGCCTCCATGCCCTCAAGTGATGATCCGAGTTACTGGTAGCCCCACGCGTTGACAAGTACGGCCGTCGCCTTGCAGACGATCATGACAAGGACAATCTACGGCGCTTCTACCGCCTGGAGAACGAAGACCCCGAGGAGCCCGAGCCAGGTCCAGATTACGCACGTGGCGAGGTTCTGCTCGAATCTTCGGACGAGGGGGATGACCAGGCTGGCACTCCCGAGGACGACGACAGTGACCTGGCGGACGTCGTTACTCTCGGCGGCGACCCAAACCGGCGTGCCATTTCGGATAATGAAGATGCCGAGGTAGACCTCGACGAGAGCAACTTTGCAGATTTAGACGCTCAGGCCGCTGCATACTCTAAAGCCGCGACCAAGGAGGATGAGGATATTGACGATGCTGCCGTACGTACACGCCGGCTTGCAGTCGTCAACCTCGACTGGGACCATGTTCGTGCCGTCCATCTTTACAAAATATTTGAGTCCGTCGTCTCTTCCGGCGGTCCGTCTTCGTCGAAGAGCGTGTCCGCACCAACCATCCGCGGGAAGGTCCTCTCCGTACGAATCTATCCTAGCCGGTTTGGCAAAGAACGCATGGAGCGTGAGGAGCGCGCGGGTCCGCCCGCAGAGCTCTTCACCAGGAAGAGGAGGGCCGAGGATGAGGAGATCAATGAAAAGAGCATTTATGAGACCGGCGATGCGGACGAGTACGATCAGGATGCCCTTCGAAAATACCAACTAGAGCGATTGAGGTGCGTGTGCATTATGTATGCAACAGACTGGTACTCAGATTAGTGCCACAGGTATTATTATGCTGTCGTCGAGTGCGATACTCCGCAGGTTGCATCACACTTATACTCTGAACTTCAAGGTACCGAACTCGAGCGCTCCGCGAACGTCTTTGACATGAGCTTCATTCCCGATGAGATGGAGTTCGACGATGACTTCCGGTTTGTGCTATACTATCGGGTGTTTATTGACTTCTGACCACGCTACACAGGGATGAGGCACAGGCTGTTGATATGAACGCGCCTTACAAGGGTCTAGACTTTACTACAGACGCACGTTGCCTCCCATCTTCTGCATTGACGGCTCCCTAATCTCTCATTCTTCAGGCGCTTCGTCACTCACGAGTCAAGCTTACTTGGGACCAGGAAGACCCTGAACGCAGCCACGTTACCCGGCGAGATCTCACGAAAAAGGAGATTGAAGACGGCGATTTTCATGCGTACATCGCGCCTTCTTCCGGATCCGAGCTCGAGTCCGTTTCGAAGCCCTCTGGCCAAAACATGAGCCGCGACAAGCTGCGCGCTCTGCTGCTAGGCGATGGTGGAGAAGATCTTCCCGAGGGCTGGGGCAACAGCAAGTCCACGCGAGCCAATTTGGACGACGACGTTGACATGGAGGTAACGTTTATGCCCGCACTCAGCGGCAGGACGGACGAAGAAGAGACAACACTGGGAAAATATCAGAGGAAGGTGCGGGAAAAGAAGAAGAAACGGAAAGAGGAGTGGAAAGCGGCGAAGGAGGCGGGCGAGGAGAAACAGATGCTTGGGAGGGCGAATGCTGTACAAGACGACTTCTTCGGCGAGAGCGGGGAAGAGAGCGAAACAGATGCGGCGCCGACAAAGAAAGGTAAGCGGACAGGTAAAGGTGACGCGGAGAGGGAGGGGCGGAGGTTGTCGACGAAGGAGGAGCTTTCGTTGTTGGCTGCCGCAGATGGCCTGGATGGCGAAGCAAAGCACTTCGACATGAAAGCTATCATTAAGGCAGAGAAAGGCAAGAAAGGCAAGAAGAGCAAGCGCGCGAAGCGTGAGCATGACGAGGACGGATCGAACGAGCTCCAGGGGGGCTTTTCTATCGACGTTATGGACGAACGATTCCAAGCAGTCCATGAGGACTATCACTTTGCTATTGACCCTAGTAATCCTCAGTGCGTAGTCTCGTTTGCCGAACGCGTCATAATGGCTTAGCCGATATCCCGCAGCTTCAAGAGAACGAAGTCGATGGCAGCTTTGTTGGAGGAGCGCTCGAAGCGTCAGCAGCAGAAGCATGCCGAAAAGCCGGACTTTGTGCGTGCGCACAAAACAGAAAAGAACACTGGTCCTAATCTACATAGTCTCGTGGAGAGTGTCAAGAGGAAGAGTTCATCGCTAGAAGGCAACGCTGGAAAAAGGCAGCGGACTTAGTCTTCTTTACTTCTCTCTGCATGTACTTTATCTCCGGCTGGCTGGACTTCGCATTTTTGAGAGCGCACAAGTTGAAAGGGCGTTAATATGCGGTTACTACAATTTGAGTATGCGAAAGATCACAAATACATTGGGCGCTGCTACTGCACTGCGTTCTTCCTTGGACAACGTTCGCTTACGATATCTTAGCATTTGAGAAATCAAGCTCCGGATGAGCAGCTTGGAATCTTTTGAGAGCCTGTGATGTCTGCGTCAGGACGTCATCGGGAGCAGCATGGAATTTTCTACCTCCTGCTTCTTGAGCTCGTCTGAGGTAGGTTTTCCCAGTTGCTAAAATCATCAAAATCCCTTTAATCTTTGGCCCCATAAAAGGCGTGCGTACCCTCTGTTGATTATCAAACTGAATAGAGGACACGGTTAGATACACCACGAGACGCCGTGAGGCGGACGTACCATCATCTTCTCTACCATTCCCCTGCATACGCCGTGATCAGGCGGGATGAAAGAGAAGTGGACGAATTCAGACCTTGTTTCACCGTCGAGATCGCTCAGCTTGCTGTTTTCGGGCTGAATCTTGCGGGTGTCGATCTTGGGATGATGCGTTAGGACGTTCTCCCACCACTGCATCTTGTTGACTTTCTCAAGATGAACTGTAACTACCGATTGGTCCTCTAAAATCTCTGTAAGCGGAGAATATCCGAAGACTGGAGAGCTCTACCAATGGACCAAGTACTGTCCTCGACTTTGATGTCTTTGCAGAGCTCACCGCCCATGATGGGTTCCTGACCTTTAAGGCCGACGCTGATTTTCTTCTTCTGAATGATAACATTAAGATCGCGACCGCGGGTGCCCTTGGGCACAGGCACAGCGATGTCCACTTCTCCGAGCTCTTGCTTCCAAGAATACGGGAGTGCTACGGCGAAGGAGAGATAAACCAAGTAGATCCGCCGTTGAGGAAGCTACTCACCGGCTTGTTCTTCTACTTCGCGGGAACGGTCGGCCTTGTCTTTAGCTTCACGCTCCTCCGGAGTGAGTTTGTCATCGTCGTCGATCACAGCCATGAACGTCAGTGTCGAGTTCGAAGAATCGCCCTATTTGGGTTCGATAGTAGCGTGAGACAAGGTCGAAGTACGTGGGAAAACTCTGTGGCTGACGCGAGAGACCGCCGGAGCTCCTGGCGCGGCATCGTTCTCCTCATCGACGATCTTCCACTCTCTTCCGTGCACCCGTCGACCATGTCAGGTTCCGATCCATACCGTGACTTTGAGGTCCATTCCCACTTTACGTAGGCTAGCAGATCATCTGATCCCGAGGACACAGGAACTAAAGCGCATTATTCGTTCTAATACTGTCGATCGGCTCAAGACAATCATAACTGGGTTTACCTCGGAATGCGGTGTCGGGATCGGCAAGAATGGGAGAAAGCAGGAACTCGTTGACCGTTTGGTGGATGCCATGACGCACTGGAAGTTCTCGGGGAGCTTAGAGAAGTTTGAGATGGCGCGGGGGATTGTGTACCAGGTTCGGGCCACTGGCAGGTAAGCCGCGTTGTTTTCTGCTGCTTGCACGCGTCTTATCAACGATTTCCATATCCGCACATCGACTCTCTCGCAACCCTACCTCGCCCTTCAGCTTTTCAGGCGCAACACCCATGACCGCAAGTGGTTCAGCGAGACCCACCGCCCCGCGCTACCCGCATACACCCGCTTTCCCGACCTCTAGTGCTTCTGGCCTTCCCCCGCGCCCACCCGCCGCCAGTACCTCCAGCATCAGTATGTTCACGGTTCTGCCTAGAACGCTCGTTTCTCAGCAGCTCTTTAGCCTTCCGCCCAAAGTCGTCCCCTTTCTTCTCAAACGAGCAGGCGGTGTCGCAAATCGTGGAGTGTTCCGGTGCGCCTTTATCCACGCTATGTACGCTCTTCGGTGGTCAACTCTCCCCATAGAGTCACAAGGGCCTCAGGATCGCCGACAACAATCCCTGAACTTCACCCTCAACGCTGATCACGCCGACAAGTTGCAACTTCCCAAGTGAGCGTCGCACGGCGCTTGTAAAGGGTTTTTCTAACTACTTTTTTGCAGTCAGCAATATCAGCTACGACTGTATTGTACGTCCAGCTCGTTCTTTAGCTTCGGAACGAACTCCTATCGCTTCAACGGCCAACCCTGCCCTGTTGAATTTCCACCGACTTGCGAGATCCGCGTCAACAATGTGCAAGTCTCCGCAAGTACGAAAGGCCTAAAGAAGAAGCCCGGGACTGCGCCGCCCCCGGACCTGGGCACGTATGCCCAGATGAAGGCTGGTGTACCCAACCGCGTCGACCTTGTGTATGTCAACAGCCAGCAAAGTAGTAACCAGCAACCGGCTCCCCCGAAGGTGCGCACTCAATCTGTATGCATTGGTGTTAGTAGTTGGAACTGAATTCTGGTTTTCAGAAGTACTATTTAGTCGTGATGCTCGTACAGTTCACTAGCACCGAACAGCTCATTGATCGACTAAGGAAAGGGAAGTACGTGAGCGCGGAATCAATACGAGCTGAGCGGTGTGCGTTCAGCATTGATTCCCCGTAACCCCGACCTAACCTTTGACATAATATAGGTAAGAAGGCGGCTGAGGAAGATGATGATATTATTTCTGGCCCTTCCAAAATTTCGCTCAAATGCCCGGTATGTTGCGTTTGCCGCGTGACCAATGGAGCTTGTGCTTATGGGCCCTGGTAGCTGAGCTACGTCAGGATATCAATTCCGTGTCGCTCTTCACAATGCGTTCACCCTTCATGTTTTGACGCATTATCATGGTACTCTCTAAACGAGCAAACCACGACATGGTCATGTCCGATCTGCGAAAAAATCATCTTACACGAAGAACTCATCATCGATGGGTGAGTCGATGCCGCATAGGTCGGTGTAGGGCGGACTGCTCACGCGATCGAGCTATCAGGGTTTTCGATGAGATTCTGAAGGCTACATCGGAAGACACGGAGGACGTGATGGTGGAAGCGGACGGCGAGTGGCACACCTCGGACGGAGAGTATGCTTCCGCACTTTGGAAAGCTACCCATCCACCAGTACTTCCGCCTATCGCACCTCCAGCACCAACATCAGCTCCAAGTACTGATTCACCCGCGTCATCTACAACCGTGGTCAACGATGCTACTGTTTCCAAGACGGACATATCTTCCGAGGTTCCCGAAGTCGAGGTATTTGTGCTCGACTCAGATGACGACGACGAAGGTCAGGTGAAGCGCCAGCTTTCGCCTAGTGGTCAACCTTCATCGTCGCTAGGGTCGCTAGGCGGGTCATATCCTCCCGACTCACAACAAGTCATCGACCTTACGCTCGACTCGGACGAGGAAGCAACACCCCCACCGCCCACAGCTACGGGTAAACGCGCCGCTCCCGATGAC
Source organism: Vararia minispora EC-137 (assembly GCA_022160365.1). Lineage (NCBI taxonomy): Eukaryota > Fungi > Basidiomycota > Agaricomycetes > Russulales > Lachnocladiaceae > Vararia > Vararia minispora. The sequence goes on from MU273537.1 coordinate 19,710, forward strand.
GACTACGGGGCAGGGTTAAAACGGGCGCGAATCGAGGAGCCGTTCTCTGGTAAAGTCGCCGCCTCGTATCCGCCGGCCATTGGTAGTAATGTTGGGGCAAGTCCGCACGTGAACGGCAGACCTACCTTTTTAGAGCGTATGAACGACCCTGCATATCGTCTTCCACCGCCAACTTCACAATTACCGTCGCCCATGTCACCGTTCTCGGCTTTTGTGGGAAGCGGACCATTACGATACGGTTCTGGTTCATCCCTGTCGTCGTCTTCGCCCCAGCCCGGCAGCGGGCCTTTGCCGCCGCCTGCTGGACTTTTTACGCCTTCTTCCTACCATCCTCGGTATCCAGGGCACAAGGACTGGCCGTAGAGGAAATGTATCTGATGGTTTGTGGGGGTCAGCGTTCTCGCTCTATTGTACGGATTATACATAGCTTAGGGACCCTGCGCTAATGACATGCTGTGTCCACCGTCGAAAACACATAAAGCCATCACGAGTTTTTGCGCTGTCGGATGATGATTGGCTATGAGGATGAAGCGTGGGTCAACGGACCGAAGGGCGACACGCGGGAGTCGGAGCAAGCCGGCTTCCGAACGCCTACAAATTCTCGTGCGCGACCGCCCAACTTTCTTCCATCTCCCCATCACCAACCCCCACTCCGTCTTACTTCCCCTTCTTCTTTCACCATGGCTGAGGTTAGGAAAACGAAGAATGTACAGGATTTCTTCAGTGTGTTTTCCTTTCTCCGCTCAGACGTGGCGGCCCGCCTTTTCGTGTGCTGACCTGGCACTTTTACCCTTCTTCCAATAGCTGACTTCATGATGGGCGGTGTCTCGGCCGTACGTCTCTTTCTTATGCGCGTCAACTGCCTCATCTTTATGTTCTTGTTGATTGACAGGCCGTCGCCAAAACTTCTGCCGCTCCCATTGAGCGCATCAAGCTCCTCGTCCAGAACCAGGATGAGATGGTCCGTGTCTTACCTTCGGTTTGATGTCTTATTCGACCCGGTGCCACTCACGCGCTGCCTTTCTTCCCAGATTAAGCAGGGTCGTCTTTCCGAGCCCTACAAGGGTATCGCGGACTGCTTCGCCCGTACCTACCGCGACGAGGGTCTCCTTTCTCTCTGGCGCGGTAACACTGCCAACGTCATCCGTTACTTCCCCACACAGGCGCTGAACTTCGCGTTCAGTACGTTATCTTTGAGCTGGTTCTGACGTGTTGCTAATCCAATCGTACAGAGGACTACTTTAAGTCCCTTTTCGGCTTCAAGAAGTCCGACGGTTACTGGATCTGGTTCGCTGGTAACCTCGGTTCTGGTGGTGCCGCTGGTGCAACGTCGTTGCTCTTCGTCTACTCCCTTGATTACGCTCGTACGCGTCTTGCGAACGATGCGAAGTCGGCGAAGAAGGGTGGTGAGCGTCAATTCAACGGCCTCGTCGACGTCTACAGGAAGACACTCGCGACGGATGGTTTCTCCGGTCTCTACCGTGGCTTTGTTCCTTCCGTTGTTGGAATTATCGTCTACCGCGGTCTCTACTTCGGCTGCTACGACTCACTCAGTCAGTGCAGTATCTGTGTTTTCCGGATCAAAACTCATCATACGCTACAGAGCCTGTTGTCCTCGTTGGTCCTCTCGAGGGTAACTTCCTAGCGTCTTTCCTCCTCGGTTGGGGTGTTACTACTGGTGCTGGTCTTGCCTCATACCCGCTGGACACCATCCGTCGTCGTATGATGATGACGTCTGGTACCTCGGAGCACTACAAGTCCATGTTTGAGGCTGCCTCTAAGGTGTGTTGACCACTCATGGACGTGATATATTCTGATAACGTTTTTAGATCGTTGCGAAGGAGGGCACGAAGTCGCTATTCAAGGGTGCTGGTGCTAACATCCTCCGTGGTGTCGCTGGTGCCGGTGTGCTCTCGCTCTACGACAAGCTCCAGGAGCTCATGTTCGGCAAGGTCTACAAGGGCGGTATGTATGTGTTTGATCTGTTTATGCCGGTATTCATTTTCCGTTTTAGGCTCTGGCTAAGCACGTTACCATCTGTCGGATTTCTGGCCTTCGGGAGGTCATGGTCTTATTACGTCTGCTTTCGTATTGCATTAGATTCCCCCATTATAGCTTCCCTTATTACGGTCCCATCCCTCGTGATTTGGACTTGTCGATGTCTAGTGTACGCATGTTTCAATACATCACGTCACCGGGCACTTTCCTTGAGTGAGGTCAGATCTTGATTGAACGCTCGTCTCTTACCCTCCGATGCGATGCCTGTCCAGGCCGGTATTATACGTAACACGATTGGGCCGTTTTTCCTCGACCTTTATTCTTCGACCGTACCAAGAGGCATGCTTGGACGCTTGCTTCAACGCGCTTGACGCTGGTATCCGTCGCATCGGCGTGTCACTCCCTACTGGCGCCGGCAAGACGGCAGTCTTTGTCTCGCTGCTTTCTCGTCTAGAGTCGCGAAACGAAGCTAAGAAGGATGCCGTTCCAAAGGGGTTCCTCGTCATCGTCAATAGCATCGAGCTGGCACGGCAGACAGCAGAGCTCGCTCAGAAGATGCGGCCAGACTGGGACGTGGACCTTGAGCAAGGACAGAGGTACCACGCACAAGGGGATGCAGATCTGTGCGTGTTGTCGGCTACCAGCATTTTGTCAGCTCAGCCCTAGTCCAAACAATAGGACGGTTGCGACGTACCAGACACTCTTGCGTCCCGAGAGATTGTGCAAATTTACTCCGGAGCGCATTGACGCCGTCGTCGTCGACGAAGCTCACCATGCTGCGGCCCCGTCGTTCGTACCCCTCAGCCACACTATCTTTGTAATTGCTGATTTCCTTTACAGATATCGGCGCATCCTTTCACACTTCGACAATGAAATTATCTCCCCAGATCATTCCTCCACCACGCCGCTTCCACTTCCACGTACACATCCTGGCATCCCGATTTTCGGGTTTTCGGCGACGTTTAGTAGACATGACGGGCTGGCACTCGGATCCGTTTTCCAGAGGATAGTATACCACAGGGATTTTCTTGAAATGATAAAAGAGCAATGGTGCGCCTCTGCCTTCTCCCTTGAACTCTTATGACCAGGAGAACCAGGCTCTGCAACGTCCGCTTCACTACCGTCCGCGCTAACATCGACCTGAAACAAGTCACAATTAATTCGCATTCTGGTGACTTCAACGCGACTAGTCTCGCGCACGTTATTAACACGGGCACCGTGAATAAACTGGTAGTGCAAGCCTGGATGGACAAAGCTCGTACGCGGTCCTCGCTCAGCCTCGTGCGCTCACTCATCAAGTTGCCTGACCGGGTAGATGACCGCAAATCAACGCTGGTGTTCTGCGTGAATCTAGCACATGTGCGCGACCTAACAAATACGTTTCGCGCATTCGGTGTCGATGCTCGTTATCTGCATGCGGGGACACCTGCAATGGACAGGAAGGAGCTTGTCAGCGCGTTCAGACGGGGAGAATATCCCGTCCTAGTCAATTGTGGTGAGCTCCATCCACCCTTCCCGCCAGCAAGCGTTAAGCTGGTTGTTCAGCTATCCTGACCGAAGGAGCGGACATCCCGAACATTGACTGTGTCGTCGTTGCCCGGCCGACGCGCTCGCGAAACGTTCTTGCGCAGATGGTAAGTGGGACTCACACCGCCTCAGACGGTTCTTTTTCTAATATCTTCTTTCTAGATTGGCCGCGGCATGCGTCTCTCTCCTGAGACAGGCAAGACGGACTGTCGCATTATCGACTTCGTCGATGTCATGAACCGCATGGAAGGCGTGATAAGCACGCCAACTTTGTTCGGCTTGAACCCACACGAGATCGTGGACAGTACGCATCTTGAGCTGCCCTTCTCCCTGTGCCAATATTAACTGCTGTTAGACGTGTCCACCGAAGAGCTAGAAGATCGCTCAGATAGCCCTATCCTCGGTGAAATCCCGACAAGTGTTGGCAAGCAAGACACGACCGATACCGTCCCCGATCCGAAGTCTGTCACTTTTGTCGACTATGAAGACCCCTTCGCACTCGTGCACCGGTCATCGGGCACACCTCCACACATAACCAAGATCAGCCGGCACGAATGGGTCGGTTGTGGTGGCGACATCTATGTCCTGGAATGCCTTGGCAAAGGTCATATCCGAATTGAGCCCGTGGAGCGCGAAGATGGTGTGTCTTGTTTACCTGGGGTAGCAGAGAGGTCCTGACGCAATTAGGCGAGGGGAAGATATACCGTGCTCATTTTGCGCCTACGATAAGCCTTGCGTTCAAGATTGCGACTAAGTTCGTTCCATTCCAGCACAAGAAGCATGTCTTGGACGCGGAGACACTTTCGGATGCCGTGCGTGGGAGCGACACATATGCTACGATGAAGGTTTTGTCGAAACCTATGGTCCTTGGGTACGTGAATTTCCTCGATGTTCCGGTAACCTACCACAACACGGATCCTAGATTGCTCCGATCTGCAAAGTGGAGACGAGATCCCGCGACGTCTAGCCAGAAGGCTTGGGTCGCTAAGCGTTGGGGCATGAATTTCGACAAACTGGAAAACGGCAAGGCCGATGACTTGACTTTCCCGGAGAGAATCACAAAATTGACCAAAGGAGAAGCAGCAAATATCATCACTCGTATCAAGCATGGTGCCATGGTGAGTGCGTCTCCTTGCTTTGAGACCGGGGTTGGTCCAACGTGCAGTAGACGCGGTACGCGAAGAAGGTCAAGGCAGAGAAGAAGCTAGTTGCCGCAGAGCTGAAGGAGCGAAAGCGGCGGGCCCGTGAGCTTGTCCGTGTTGGACCTCTTTCGCAAGATGCTCGACTGGAGACAGATGGCATGGTCCTGGGGGCCTGAGCACGAACCGACATACACTATTTTTCTATTTTTCCCGTTCAGTAGAATTTGTCGACTTTGAACGACCCTACAAAGGACATGTTCTTCCACTCGCACATAATGGATATCATACGCTATCATACTAATACATTGCTGTAGATAGGAGTGGAGAAACAGCCGACTCGCTCTGCAAGGTCAATACCGCCGCCTTCTGTGCAGTCATGATGGCCTGATCCATCGTCCGCGGGTTCTTTAAGGCTGCTGGATTCCTGGCCAACGCTGCTAAGAGAGCTCCCACCAGGGTATCTCCTGCGCCAGTCACATTGACAATGTTGCGCGAGGCTATGACAGAAGGGGGGAAATGCTTCAGAACAACAACTTCCTTGTCTCCATGCGCGACGACGATACGCTGCTGTGGGTCACTCTGCTCCGTTGCCCATTCAGCGATATCATCTCCTTGGATACGCATCGCGAGGAATACACCGCGATCTCCACACTTAACAATGAGGTGTTGGAACACGGGCAAAAGGCTGACCGCCATTTGCGCTACCCCGTCAGTAATGAGGAACTGCAAGGTGCCTGTGGCTGTGCTGTCTCCGTTGGCTGAGGCGTTCTGCTGCGCGAGAAGCTGAAGGAAGTTCCTGTATTCGAGCCCAAGACTGAACCGGTCCACCGCCTTCCAAAGTACGTCTCTACGTGGTGCCATCTCGTCGTCAAGAATGCCGTTGTATAGTTTAGCGAGCTCAAGGATGTTCGGGGAAGCAAAGGTGACGGGGGCGTGCTCCGGGTCTCGCAACATCGCGTGAACCGTTTGCTTGATGACGAGTGACTTGGACACAGACGTCGGCTCGCTATAACAACGTTGGCTTGGTCAGAGAGCACACCGGAAGGGGCACTTACAAGAAGGCTGTAAGGTCCGGTTAGCACTGCCTCATATTCTGAGAAGACATAAACATACTGCTGATCTCGTTCTCCCTGCAGTACTTAGCAAGCATCAATAATGTGCCCGAAGAAAGATTTCCGTCCATACAGACGACGTTTGGTTTATGCCTGCGAAGTTGTTCCAGGGCCTGTCAAAATTGTCAGGTACCCATATCGTCGATGAAAGTTGAGTGTCTACCTTGCCTCTGAAGGTCTGGATGATATCCATATCAGCCACACCACCCACCAGATCACCCTTCCCGTCAAGGACTATGTTGCAAACCGCAGTACGGCCCTTTCCTACCACAATTCCGTCCGTGCGCATGCCAATCCTTCCCATCTCGCCTACCAGAGACCGACCGAATAAATCATCACCAACGCAAGATACGAGGACAGCCGTCCGGTCGAGTTCGGGTGCCATTGCGACCAAAGTTCGATGCGCAGCTTCGGCGACGTTTCTACCGACACCTCCCAAGGACGTGCGTACTGTACCTGGAGAGGTTGAAAACCGCCCATCGTCTTCCCCAGACGGAGTAGACAGAGCACACGAAGTGATATCAACCGCAGCAGAACCAACGACGACGAGCGATGCCGACTCTGTCCTGGGTTTTGAAGAAGTCTGGGATGGATTTTCGGGCTCGACGAGGTGCGTTCGGCCTGGTGTAGACTCGGATAAAGAAAACAAAATTGGCTATGACAGTGGAAGCTCTAAGAAGTAGTCCTCTGAGCGCATGCGAGGATCATACTGTGCTTTGTTCCGGACGTTTCTCGTGGACCAACTTCGAGTAAGCAACAGCCATCTGGCCGGCGACAAGTGCAGTGTTCTCAATGAGGGCGATATCTTTCATATCTACCTTAGTTATGTTGATTTGGCAGAATCAAGGGTGCACGCACTGTTCTTTAATGATTTCGAGCCGGACAGCTCGTGCACTCTCTGAAGCAGCCAAGGCGTAACTTCTTTGCCACGCTTGCTCACACCGTTTTCCACAGACTCTCTTACAGCATCCTCGACAATGCGCTGCAGTTCTTTGCCTGTCTCTTCATATTCTTCTGGTATAGGAACAGCAAAAAGGGCACCATGCTGCATGCCGAGAGCCCACTGATTGTCTTAAGTGCTTTTAATCAAAAGTGGGTCCCCATAAAGTCCAAGAAAGGACTGACAAAGGAGATTTGCTGCTTGTTCAGGCATTGTCATGAACCAAGGGCTCTTTAAGTGTGTGAATTCGTGCGCGGAGGAGATGGGAAAACGGAATACCTTGAAGCCACTTTGACGCGAATAAAATGCAGGGAAGTCGCTTGATCCGTACGAGACCACGGGCACCCCCAGAGTTTCCTGCGTGTCCGATTAGGCAGGCTATGAGTAAGAAAAACCCGACAGACTAGGTACTCGAGAGTCCTAGGTCAGAGTCAGCCTCCTTTCTAGACTGCTGTTATCAATGTTCTTACCTGCCTATATCGAGGATCGACTTGACGCCCGCAGATACCAGGCCAACGGGACAACGTGTCAGCTCCGGTAGATCAGCGGAAATGTCCAAAGCTATGTGGAGGGATACTCGACCAGTGCATTAAAGCTGGAGATACATGCAATGCTTACAGCTCTCGCCACCTCGGTGCACACCCCCCAAACTGCAGATGGAAGATTAAGAAGACATGCTAAAAAGCAAACGATGGGTGGCCATACCCCCCTGTCGCAAAGAACTGGATGTTCCTTCTTATCAACACACAAAGCCGACAAAAAAGAAGCAGACAAGAACCTTGATGCCTGCGAGTGCAGCAATGACCAGGGTTGCGCTGCATGTCGTGCCTCCGTCCTTTTTGAGCGCCATGACCGCAGCAATATCTCTACGAGAGGTCTTGACTGATCCCGAGCGCAACTCAGCCAGTCGCTCCAGCTGTGATGCGGTCAAACCGATATGGGCACGGCCGCCGAGAAGGCCGATGGTAGCAGGAACAGCACCACTCTTCCGCACGGCCGTTTCGACGGACTGAGCGGTGGACAAATTAATAGGGTATGGCATGCCATGGGTGACGATGGTTGTCTCTAGCGCGACCACTGGCCTGCCGGTAGACAGCGCATCTTCGACCTCCGGGTGAACGTCAATAGGTGCGCCGCGATTTCTTGCTTCGAGCAGGGAAGCAGGAAATGCGCCCGAGACAGCCTTACGAACTCGAGGAGTTATCGAGAAGCAACGAGCGTGGCGTGATAGCATATCAAACACCAACAGCAGCACTGTCCTTCGAGTCGTGGTTCTAAGGAGGGTTGAACGAGGTACATATACCGGCCCGCTCTGAGGTGACATACTGCGATCGGACCGAGTCACCCGCCCCGAATATATTGCAGTTCTCAAGACTCTTAGCCGCGGTCCAGTACAAGCACCCGGCTTCGAGCCACGATGGACAATCCCTCCGTATCAGTAGATGGGCATCTGGAGACAGAGAACTGTATGTCCGTGTTGACCCACGAACCGCTTGACATCGCGAAGATCGTGGCGTCAGTCGGAGACGATGCGGCAGGCGCCACGGCGGTGTTCATCGGAACCACTCGCAACTCTTTCAAGGGTGAGTGGGGTTGACACACCCGCAAGCTGGCGATGGTAACTGACGTGTGTGCAGGGAAGGTAGTGACACGGCTTGAATACCAAGCCTATACCAAACTAGCTCTGAAGACGATGAATGACATCTTACAGCTTGTTCTACGATCGCTGCACCAAACATCCCCAAATCCTGTGTCTGGCGCTATCGCTAACATCCTTCACGCTACGATCCACCACAGAATCGGAGAAGTCCCCGTCGGCGAGCCCTCCATAGTCATCGCCGTATCCTCTCCGCATAGGAGTGAGGCATTCACGGCTTGCGAGCAGATCCTGGAGGAAGTTAAGACAAAAGCACAAGTCTGGAAGAGAGAATATTACGAAGGGGAGCCAGAAGAAACAGCCGTTTGGAAGGAAAATTATTGACCAGTCGGGTACTATACAACAGTACGGAGTAGCATAGGGTTGCTAAGAGTGGGCCTGCATTCAACTTCTACGGGCTCGAAACAGGCAATGAGTTCGAACGTCTGGTGCTAGTCGACTTTCCAGTCCTTTGTGATGACATCGTCCTCTTCGGTCACAAGGAGCTCGATGCCCCATATAAACAGAGTGAAGTATATGTCCATCCAGCGCCACCAAGAGTGGGAGGAAAGATCCAGCACTACGGTTGAAAGGTTGAAAATGTGAGGTACAAGTTGCTACAGAAGACATGGGACACTCACGCAGCAAATGAGAATAAACGGTTACGAGAATGGCTTGCCGATACATCAGAAGAACGCGAGTCAGCTTCGACGTCTACATATTCACAAGTGTCACTGAGAATGAATCGAAGAATATCTGGCATACGCACCGGCCGACCGTTCCAGCCATCATCTGCACCTTCCCAACTATCCGCACCAATGGACGGGAGCACCCGGGCGGCGCCAAGGAGGATGGAGATGCGATAAACAAGTGCTACTAGCACATGTTTCGGTAGCGTGTTGAAGACAAAGTTGGTCAAAGTTTGCAGATGAGGCAATAAGTTTTCAAGAAGGGGCGCGCTAGACATAATGTTAACCGCTCGCTGGCTATACGATGCACAGCAACACGCACTAGGCCGACACCGAGTCTGAAAACGTGTGCTTCCCAAAGCCGCAGAGCCAGATATTGTAAGCAATGAAGAGGGCCATCCCGGATGATTCAATTATATTCGTCCGACGGAGTGCGAGACCAATAAACGTGAGGAAGATAAATGCTGTCAGCGCCGATCCTAGCAAGGTCGACGATAGTGGAGAATCGGCGGCGGCTGGATAAGACTGGGCATCATTCAAATCATCGTCAAATTCTTAGTGTAGGAACCTCGACGCACTATAACAATCCAGGAGGCTGAGATGACATATGCCACCGCGGAGGCGATGAGGAGACCAAACTGGTATACCTCCCCCTCGTCAACTAAATCTCTACCAATACGTCCAACCTTCTGCACTACGAGCAGTGTGGACATGCCTTCGAGCACAATGAATAGAGGCCCGGACCACTTCAGGATGGTACCCCACCAAGAGGTCAATGTTAGCACGAAAGTGGAGACGGATCGGGAGAAGATGTTGAAGCAGAGAAGGAGAAGTAGGGAATGAGCAGGTAGCTGGGTGAAGTGGAAGGCTGGGGAGCCGATGAAAAGGAGGAAGGTGCCATGCGCGACGGACTCAAGGAAGAGAAGTAGGGAGAGCAGAAGGAATGCATTTTTCGACAGTGTCGAAAGCGTGAGGGGCAGGAAGAGGATGATCTGGAAGAAGTTTCCAAGCCTGAGAAGGTGTCAGACCGCGTTCCAGGAAGCAACCCAACGACCACCCACTTTGCCGTGCTCGTCAACGCGCTCCAGACTAAGCTGTGTCCCATCGGAGAAATCTGCCTGCTGGGACTGCTGCTACCTGGGAAGAAAGAGAAACAGACTCAGGTCAAGGCTTCTTAGGTGGCCATAGCTGGATGAAGCAAACGACTGCTTAGGGCGTGGCTCAGTGACCCGCCTGAATAACGTTGGCACGAGGTCTAAAAGGCACGACACGAAGCATGTCATTTTTTCATATTAGCATACATTAAATACGGACTAACGTTCCAGCCCGCAATCAAAGCATAGAGCACGCCCGCTACTACACCGGAAACCGGAGGTATGTAGGACGGACGGGGATGAGCGTAAAAGTGGGACGAGTGGCCAATGTGCGCACCTCGTACGGTAGTATTTCGGTTTGCAAGTCCTCGGACCCAGTCTCAACGACACTGGCATCATACTCCTATACTATACACACGGTATTTATAAAGTAATTACGATAGCGGTAAGCGTCTTCCGCAATGTAGTCTGCGAGAAGAAGCGCGGGTCCTATGAAAAGCCGCGGGAGACGATAATGGCAATGACGATCTACCACAGTGGCCCAGGAAGTTCGGGACTATGCAATCGCAGGGAAGAGCCACTCAAGCGGCCGCTTGCACAACTTGGCCCACGGGACGAACATCCCGAGCAGCCAGAAGGCCCTTGCCAGCAGCGAGATCGACTTCACGAGACCTCGAGGCTGGGTCCGAGGGGGGCATGTAGAACTTGTCCTTGATGGGTATTTGGAGCACATTCATCTTGGGGGTGACTACAATCATGTAGTTCGTCTTGACCTCCATCCAGTCGGCTAGGATAGGGTTTTAGCACGAGTCCATTGAGGCAGGATGGCTGAAGACACCTTTCTCGAATGTTAATGGCTCACTTGCGATCTGATATTGCAGGTTAGCAACGCTACTATTGCACAATCAGTGCATGCACTCCAATCGTGCTGACCATTATAATGTTCTCTCGCTTGTCTGCCTTTGACATCTTGTAGTGCCCACCGTCTGCGTATTCGCTGAAAGTGGTGCCGGAAGAGAACCACTTTGTGACGATAAGATGAAACGTAGCACGCAAAAGACGGTAGGACGAACCAATGAAGCAGCCTCGTCCTTCCGAGAAGATACATAGCGTGTAGCAACGACGCTCTCTCCGTCAGTAACGCAGAAATTCATAAGGCTCGGCTATGTGAAATGCTTCAGCGCGCGTGGCCTGCAAACTACATCTTCATCGCACCTGCGTGATCTCAGCATCCTCAGCCAGCTGGTTTAGTGTTGCAATGGTATCAAGCATTGCCTTCTGCAGCTGGAGATGCGTAAACGAGCTCGCGTTCGCGTCCGGCAGCTAGACCCTCGTCAACGAGGAACCCACTCGTAAAATAGTACGTACCTTTGACAGGAAGAGCGCAAACGACCACTCCGAATCTGTGTTCCCCTTCACTGCGTCGAATATATCATCTGGAATGAGAGCTTGCAGACGGCGCTTGATCTTGTGGAAGTCCTCGATGCTTCCATTATGCATGAACTATAGTAAGATGCAAATGGTATCAGTGCGATTGTCGTGCTGGAGCAAATGCGGTAATGCACTGGCCATAAGCTTCCCATGGACAAACGGGTGGCAATTGTCAAGGGACAGAGATCCTGCCGTCGTCGCGCGGACATGGGCGCTATTCTGATGGTGAAACCCAGGAAGAGAACGAGAGAGCCAGGCGCGCACAAGACTAAGGGTGACTTTATCTTCTCTGCAAGGCGGGTCAAATTAACGTTATTCCACGCCTCAAAGCTGTCGTGTGAGCACTTTGTCTGGCTCATGGCGACTTTCAACCTACCGGTGTAATAGACGTAAAGATACACGGGTGCGTCCCAAGATCCTTGTCGTAAACCGAATCATACCAGCCTATAAGAAATACGTCAGGCGAATCGCTGATGCTCCAATGCAGAACAAACACGCACCGACCCCAAACCCGTCGCCGTTGATGGGCCTACGCATGTCGACTCGCAGCCGAGAATCAAAGGCTTGGTTGATGATCGAATGCGCAGGTCTCGTCAGGAGCTATAGGGTCATCAGGTCAACCTTCAATTGACCTACACAGCGTCGTACAGGGTGTCACAGAGACGCACATGTGCTAGTTGCACCGGTTCAGTGCCTTTGTATATGAGAAGTCGGCACATCGTTCTATGGCTGGTGGGGGGAGTCAAGGTAAAGCTGTAACATACTTCGTTGACGGGCTGGTGGACATCGGTGACTCGGACATTCTCTAGTCCAAAAGCGATGCTGTCGCAGTGGGCCGGCCGCTTTACGTGCTTCTCGCGCCACGCCAACGTTACCGTGCCACGCATACACCCACCATGTCCCCGCACCATGCATCTATTGCCAAAAAAGCCTGAATAAAATACACAGAAAATTCGTTGTATGATCGTAATGTACTGGTATATCGTTGGAGCCAGTGTGGTATCCAAGTTGGCGTCTATAGCTTGGTTGCCCGCCAGAACGATGCGTACATGTTCACGCCGTCGATCGCCTTTTCTGGACCTTCGCGCATCCCAACCGCAGTCAGCTCGAAGCCTGCGCTCTTGAACGCTTCGTTATACCACGGGTGCTTGGCAGCAGATCGCCAGAAGACCATGCCTCCGGCCGGCAGCACCCGGTGCAGTTGAGCGATCTCAGCCAAGGCCTCCTCATCCTCGGGCGCGAACCAATCCCTGGTGGAGGGGTTTGAGCGAACATGCCTAAGGTGGAGTGACAAAGCACTTACATGTGGTCCATGATGACTGCTCGCGTCACTGCTCCCTCAGAAAGGCCAGAGAGGACGCTACGGGCACGACATCGATCAGCGTATATAGGAATCAAGCTGTGAAATTACACACTTCAAGATCGAGTCGGTATGCAGTCGGAACGAGTCCATGACTACTTCGTCGTTCTTGAGGATATCGAAGCCGCGACGCGTCAAGTAGTCGGGGCATGACTCGGGAGTGTACTTGCCCAGCAAGCACTGTTGGACTTGATTAAAGGCTTGGATAAAAAGTAAAAGAGTATGGACGCGTACGAGGAGGTAGTGATAAGCACCCTTGCTGAGAAGGGCATACGAGCCAATAGGGTCGAGCGTGTCACTGACCAAGAATTGGGATCTTTAGACTGGGCCAAGGAAGGGCAGTAGTCACGCCTACCGAATAAAGTCAGATACAGTGCCTTCCTTCGTGAAGGCGTCCTTCTGGTTCTTAGGTACCTGGTTCCCGTGATACGTCAAATGAGAAAGGTGCAAAGTGAGGAGCGCACGAACACCAAGAGCGTTCCACAGGAAAACAGGACTGTCTACGAGCCGCTGTACGATCGAGCCTTCGACAAAGAGCTTGCGGAGAGACGACTTCCAGATCCTGTCCTGCTCTTCGATAGTCTGAGCTGCGCACATGTCCTCCGTCGCTTTGGTCAGACCGTTCATGCTGATTAACCATCGAGCCAAGCGGAGAGCCCAGCCAGAGTAGCCGCGCATATAGAAAGATCGGTCAAACATGTGCGAATTGAGTCTCCAAAACTGGTAGGCTGCAGAAGAGAGGTATGGGGACAGCTTGCAGTCGAGGAGCAGACGGAAGTTGTCGATCTTGCCCTCGCCGAACATCGCAAAGAGCTCATCGTAGGACAAAGCTTTGATTGCTGCTAGCTTTAGTTCTACCAAATGCCCCTGACTAGGTATAGACTCCAATTGGTAAACAGGTATAATTGGAAGAGAGGTAGAACTGACCAAGGATTCATGTCTACAGCATGGATGCGTTTGGGACGAGCATTGATAGCGTAATGTAGGACGTTGTCGCCGGCACTAGCGATAGCAAAGAGAGTGTCATCCTTACCGACCTGCATATGCTGCAGGTCGACATGAGGATCCTCCCTGAGAGCGTGGAAGCGTAGTGAGGCAGTGCTACCGAAAGGACTCGAGGAATCACCAACCAGGTGAACGAGTAGATGAACGTGCGGAATTGCGAGTGGACAGCAGATTCCACATAAGGAAGGCGCCATGGCTAGTTTATCAACAATCAGATACGGTCTATTCTTATGAGCGAGGCATTTGAAAAAACGTACGTGCTTAGTTTGATAGTGGAAAGAGCTCAACGGCGGGGTAACGTCGATAATGACCGCCTCGGACACCGGCTGCGGGACCACTTTCTCGCCAAGAGCGCTAGGACCGAGATCCAGCGGTCCCATCTCAGATGTCTGAACCGCAGATATTGACGTCTGGGGCGTCAAAGCAGGAGAACAGTTGCCGACGACGTTCCCACCCTCGACCTCAAAGGCGTGGGAGAAACGAGACGTGTTGCGGGAACGAGAGCAACCGATCCAGATATAGTACGGTATCCGCACAATGAACGGCAGGATGAAGTTGTTTCGACCATTGTAAGCTTTGATCTAGAGGTTACGGAGGTTACATTAGACCGGACGATAAGGAAGAAGCCGTGCAAGCGAACACGCACCGTACCAAAGCGGTACTCAAGGTAGTCTAAGCCGGATGAGTGCGACGCCACAATCATAAATTAGATGTTACTGACTCCTGCGACCCGGGGACAAATCGACGTGGTCGAAGTCGAACCAGATCTGCCAGAACCAGCGGCTGAACCAGCCACACTTCTTCTGCTCGCCGCCGATTGCTGTAAAATTTAAAGATGAACAAAGGTAAGGCACAGACATGTAATCGGATCACCCTTTTCGTGCAACGATGGCACCTTCCCAGCGGTGTAGAAGTCAACCACGGAAAGCAATCCGACTTCGGGATCAAGTATATAATCTTTCGGAAGGATGAGACATTAATGGATTGGACAAGGTACGCAGTAATCGCGACATGCCTATCCTGTCCAGGAGCGTGTGGTACGAGGGAATCTGAATTGCCCACCGTGAGGCCCTTTTCAATAGAGGGAAGTACGCCACTGCGTACCATGGAAAGCGAGTAGCTTAGCGTGACGAAGCCGACGCTACCACGTGGGTGTACGCCGTCGCTCCATTCCGGCAAAGTGAAAGTGGACGCGTCCTGGCATATACAAATGACGTTCTTCCACCCACGCTCGCGGAAGCGCTTCTGGGCAACATCGAGCAGAGGCTGGCAGAGGTCGACAAGATAAACGGCGTCAATGGAGGAGATAGGGAAGAAAGCGTTCATAGCCTCAATATTCCAGCCTACGGGGGCGATGATGCATATTAATTACAATCGCACGGGTTGGACGCACCTGTTCCGCCACCAATGTCTACCCACACCAAGCGCTTATCCGGGTTCTTCTGCCGCAAAGCCTTCAAGTGCTCAGCGCTCATCGCCAGCATCGTCTTGCGCCCCCGGAGCAGCCCCGTACGCGTGCGGTCGTAGACTTGCGCCTGGCCCTCATAGAACTGGGAGTTGAAAGTGAGCTCATGTCTCGTTTAGGGGCGACTCTGATGAGACGGGGATCCGACCTTGTCGAGGCGCGATTTCTGATCTTTGGTATCGCCGAGTGGCACGATGAAGCAGTGCCAGATGAAGAGCGCGACAGAGCGGAATTGAAACCAGACAGCACACACGGCCAAGAGCAAGCCGGTAATGAAGATGGTCCAGCCCGAGAAGTCCGCGGACCCAGTTGCTGAGGTCAGAGTATTCTTGAAGACACTGGATGGGAGCGGACATCAAAATTTAATATTAGGGCATAGTAAGGACGCGTACTCGAACCACAGGAGCAGGGTGGATGCGCCGACGAGGGAGAGGAAGACGAGAGGCGAGCGCATAATGGGGGCGGCTGGGAAGGGCAGCTCGGGCGGGCCGGGAAAGGTTTTGAGGGCGGGTCGAAACGCTGGGGTCGATTAAGGATAGGAAGAAGACGGACGGCGCGGTTGAACGTGGGCATCGGCGGACCAATGTCGGGAGGCTGCCCTGGTTCTCCCCGCCGCCACGTTCGCGAACAGATTATGCTCTCTGTCCGCCACGTTGCTCGGCTTGTCCCTGTCCCGTCCCCAAACACTCTCAGCGTTCTTGCTTGTTCACTTTCGTCTGTCTGCTCGTCCGCCCTGGCGAAACACTCATGTCGCTCTGTCTTCTGCGTTCGCGAGCGCGCGCTAGGACACACAACTGTGTTCAGCGCTTAGTTCCCGCTGCTGCCAACCCGCGTCAACGTAGTCTCTTGCCTGCGCGCGGCATAGCAACGCACGTGCCAAACCGTTCCGCTGCTGTCCCCCGTCTTGCTTGGCTTCGACTTTTTACCAGTCGCCGCCTATCACCCAAACTTTACGTGAGTGTGCTCGTATGAAAAATCGTGTCACCGTCCTCATTGCTCACACGTTGAAATCTTGGTCAAAAAAAAACAACTTCCGATTTCTGCACACAGCACCCATCAACTAACTCCTCGTCGCTACAGGAACTCCTTCGGCCGGCCCGAAGGGTCCCCACCCGACTCGTCGTAAACGAGGCCCGCGACGCGGAATGCAAGTTCTGATTGGCGCAATCAGCTTGCCGATCCCTCCGAGAACCCGCCTCCGGCGATAGCAACGGCACTTACCGTCCGCTTGTGACCTGATCGTCGCTTCCGCATATACTCGGACCACGTCCTCCGTGCCGCTTGGCCGGACGAACGATCTTCCCCCGTCGTATCGTCGGACGAGATCGTCCACTTTGGCTTGCAATCCCTTCGGACTCACCAGGCGGCGCTCTGCGTCTTCTGTCTGGAACGCGTGCCGGTCGCCAACGACGACCTTCACCAGCCGGTTCGGCAAGTCGACGTAGAGCGAGTCCCACTCTTCGCCCGAATAAGATTTGTGGGTCAGGATGGCCTCGACGAGAAGCATGTCCGATATCGCGTCACCGACCGTCTGGTTGATCAACTGCACGAGACTGCGCAGATGGTTCAGCGCCGTCGACTGCGCGGGTGTGGACGGCTCGTGGTCCGCGAGCTTCTCCCGGGTTTCCTGGGAGAACAAGACCGTGCCATGACCGTTCGCTTCAAAGTATACGCCCACATCGAACCGTTCGGCTGCGTGATGCAGATGCTTCACGCCGGTCGGTACGCAGCGAACAGGCAGACGCTTTCCTCTTCGTCAGTCCCGCCGAGGATACACTCGGTGTGTGGGGCGGATCTTACCTCGGCTAGGTACTTGGTGGACGCGCCGTTCGCGTAGGCAGTCTGGACAACACCAAGCTTGATCTCGCCATCCAAGCCAGCAGTTTTGACGAGCTCGACGATGAATGCGGCAACCAGCGCGGCAATCTTATCGCCATCCAGCATATGGAACTGCCCGCGCTCGTCGAGATAGAAGTACATCAGCCGGTCTGCGTCGCCATCGAGACTACATGCGCGCTGGCCCGGCTGAAGATGACCGACGAGGGAGGCAGGAAGCTTCTGCGACGTCTTGACGTAGTCAGCACCGCAGGCGTTGTTCAGCGCGCCAGGTTTCGTGGTTTCAATGTTGACAGGAACGAGTTTGATACTATTCCCGAGGTGCGTTTGAAATTTAGAAATAGCCTCAGCTCCCACACCGTTGGCGCAGTCGACGACGAGAGGTGGTGGCGCCTGCTTGCCCGCCTGAATTGGGAGCGTGAGGCGTCGAAGGGAGTCCAGCATCGCGCGGCACTCACCACGAGCTTCTTAAAGGCGGATGTCAGTTTGACTAAGTAGCCTTCTTCCGAATCGTCCCCGTAGGAGTCCTTCGTACCCTTTGTGTTGATGGCGCGCACGAGATAATGGAGGATCGGCGTAGTCGTGACACCAGCATCACGAGCCTCGACACCAATGGCCTTGAAGCCGTCTTCCAAAGCAGCGACGAGTGCGGGTCCAGAAGGCCGCGTGTCCCGTCCGTAGACGACACGGGATGGTTTGGAGAGATCGATCTTGGCCGATTTCACAAACGATTCAACGGCGCTAACAAAGTCATCCGTTGTGGCGGCGTTAGCGAAAGTGGTGGCGTGCACTTCCCAGGCTGCCTCAAGCATATCACCCCGTGGATCAACGAGTTTTACACCGTTATCCTCCAGTGCATTCAGGAACTACCAAGTCACCCGGAAGGAAATAACCTCATACCTGCTCGGGGTTATGAGACGCTGTTACCATCACGCCG
This sequence comes from Vararia minispora EC-137, assembly GCA_022160365.1. Lineage (NCBI taxonomy): Eukaryota > Fungi > Basidiomycota > Agaricomycetes > Russulales > Lachnocladiaceae > Vararia > Vararia minispora. The sequence goes on from MU273537.1 coordinate 37,882, forward strand.
ATGGTTTTACCATCGAGCTTCTTGCTTCTAAGCCCTGCCAATACGCCCACACGAAATAGAACAGAGTCGAGTATATGGGCTCTTGAGTGGGTGCTATTAGAGATGGGGAAACGCGGTGAAAAGGATCTGACACGGACTGTGTACGGAATCCGGCTGTGCCGTACTGAAAGCGAAGGTTGGCCGGCTTCGGGTGCCTGTCGGAGAGCTCGCTGAGTAGATCAAAGAAAGCGGACATGAGTGCTGGGGCTGGATCGATGAGGGCTAAGGAGAAGGTTTATGTGGGAGGGGTTAAGAGGAGAAATGGGACCTTGGCGCTGGTCGTCGAGCGGAAACTGGTCTGTTCGACTGAGCGCTGAGGCGACCGTGTTCTACACGTGCTTCGATGACGTGCGTAGTACCGCCCCCCGCACGGCCGCACAGCACCGCACGCGGCATGACCACCGCAGCGGTAACGACAGTCGCCGCTCCTCAAGGTCTTGTTCCATACCATCATGCCCTCTAAGTCACCCGCTCAGACCCTCCTTGAGAAAGCGGACAAGAAAGCCAGCCAATCTACTGGCTGGTTCTCTTCCTCTTCGACCAAGTTCGAGGAAGCCGGGGACCTCTATCAGCAAGCCGCTAACGCGTTCAAGATCGACAAGCTCTTCCGCGAGGCCGGCGATGCGCATGCTCGCGAGGCTGAATGCAGGGAGCAATGTAAAGAATACAATGACGCAGCGAATGCCTGGTGGAACGCCGCCAAGGCTTACAAGCGCGGATACCCCGACTGTGAGGCCCATTCCTCAAGCACTAATTATCAGCGGCTAACTGATAAACAGTGGCCGTGCAGGCGTTGTCGCAGACGATCACGCATCTCACGAAGCAAGGCCGCTTCCGCCAAGCTGCAGACAGGGAAAAGGAGATTGCCCAGATCTACATCCAAGAAATGCACGATCTCAGGAGAGGGTGTGAGAGCTTCGAGCGCGCAGGAGACTGGTATGCGCAAGAAGATGCGGCCGCGTATGTCCTACCACCCTCTCCGTTTTACATTCTTCCTCAGACGGAATTAGCACGGCGAACGCATGCTTCAAGGATGCGGCCGACCTCCATGCCGAGCTGGAAGAGTATTCCGCGGCGATCGCTCGTTACGAACAGGTCGCGAATCACTCCCTTGGCTCCCCTCTGACCAAGTACAGTGTCAAGGAGTACTGGCTTCGTTCCGTTCTGTGTAGCCTGGCTTTGGGGGTGCGTCTGCGACTCTCACACCCATTCCAAGCCCTTATTGTGCGCTGCAGGACAATGTCCAGGCACGGCGGAGTCTTAACCGTTACGGGACGCTTGATACGACATTCCCGTCGACGCGGGAGGCCAAGTTCTCCTCTGCGTTGGTGGACGCAGCCGAAGCTGGCGATCTGGAGGCGTTCCAGGGCTCCGTATTCGAATTCGACCAAGTTACGAAGCTTGACAACTGGAAGACTGCGATCCTGCTGAAGATTAAGCGTAAGCTCGAGCAAGATGGGGAACCAGATTTCAAGTAAATTATATGTGTCGGAAAGAGACGTGTACGGCTACGGATTTACAGTACGGTATTCGGATGTGCGCTTGTGGCAGGGAACGGAGCGCGGGAAGCGATTAAGGGAAGCGAACACCGCGACCCGCGCGTCATTGCGCAGTAAGTCGTAGCTGCTCCGGATGCCACGTACGCGCCGTTCGCTCGAGAGACATGCTTCCTTTCCGCAAATACAAGGCCGCTGGCAACCGTGCAAATCCGCACCTATCTTCCCCTCCTTTCTCTCCCCTTCGCTTCGTATAGATGTCTTGGGTTGCATGGCTAAGCCTGCGCCTATTCCACCTCGTTTACGCGATTTACTTGGCTCTCTGGTCCATCTACACTCGTTGGTTTGTCTCAGAACCTAGTTCTCTCACGAGCGTACGAGATAAACTGCCCGCGCACCTCGCTGTCAATCTCGCCTGCAGTGAAGACATGACAGGGGACGAAACTGTCAAGGAGGCGTTCTTAGCATGCGCCGAGCGCGCAGTACTTTATTGCCGACAGGCTGGGATACGCCGGTTAACCATGTATGACCGTCATGGTGCGCTTGTTTTTTTTTTTTCACTTGTCGCCCTGGCGTGCGGACTTAGTACCCCAAGGCATTTTGTTGAGCGCTTCGGGCCTCCTCAAACATCGCCTATCTACTGCAGACTGTGCCGTGCAGCCCGAGCGTTTGAAGCCATCCATTGTCTATCCACCAACGCCCCCTTCATCAGACGATTCAGACTCCCAGTTTTCCGGGGATGAGGCTCTGGGGGACAGCGTTGGGCTGGTCACCGTGTGCCCCGAGCTCGCCAAGAATGAACCCATAAAGAAGGCTGGGCGTACGAAAGGCTCGTTGCGGCGTCGATCTCGTGCGTGTTCCTTTTGTCTGGGCAATCCTGCGATTCCTGATTACATTCCTCAGGTCGAATTTCTTTTACCGCGACGCCGAATGTCGTCGTCCAGGTCGCGTCTCAAACCGCTGGGAAGGCAGTGCTTGCATCTGTTGCGAACAGATTACTTCATGCCGCGCAGCAGAGCTCGGAGTCCATGCCGGGACGCGACGCGAAAAGTATATCCACAACCGCCACCGAGCTACAGTACATCCTGGAAGGCGCGAATTCTCCTACTTTCTCCGTTGCCATCGTGCTGATCTGCGCTTGCAGGCGAGAACGGAGTGCAGGCACCAGACCTGATGATCGTCCACAATGTGAGCTGTCCAAGTCGGCAGTGCTCGCCGATGGAGCTGCATGCATTCCCTCCTTGGCAGATTCGTCTCACTGAGTTCTTGTGCGCATCTCTCGCTGCTTTTACTCGCGTCCAGCCGAATCTGACAGTTCCTCAGCTATGATGGCGCTTGGTCCCTTCGGACGCGCGTTCTGCGGCACCTTGCCGATACCCTTGCGCCGTTTAGCTTACTCACCGAGGTAGAGTTCAGGAAAGCATTGGACGAGTATGCCAGTGCCCAGTTCCGTGTTGGCCGATGACCTTCCAGCTGTGTCTACGTGTTGGTACGGAGCTCCTTAAGGTCAACCGGGGCCAACTGTAGGCTTCGTCCCAATACTCAGATAGCCCTACCAGGCGGGACATTCATTACAAATTGCGCCAATAATATGTTCGGTCACTGACGGCCTGTTCATTCGGTTGTTGGCGACTTGTCCACTCTGACTGTGATGTGCAAATTGGCCATCCTTCAGAATCGCTCCATGGGTACTCTCCGCCGTCTGGATTTCACTGGATAATATGACTTCTTGCTATAGTTTCAGTACGTTTTAAAAGGGAATAATTCCGAGTGCATCAGGATAAGACTTCGCTCACTCAATTGTACGAAGTGATATTCGTGGACTCTGAACGCTCTGTAGCGTCTGGTGCAAAGTCTGGCGTCAGACAACCCGGTGGGTCGGTGACATGCTGAGCGAATTGTGGCGATGGCATCAAACACCTGAAACATGCGATGACTTTCGAGTGTGCCTGGCCTGCCACGGAAGCTAGACGGTATGCTTGCCATTGCTTGGCTCGGACCGACGCACCTTTTAGTTGCTCAATAACGGATGTAAATGCATTCGCACAGTCGTTCCGAAGGACCCGGATTACAGGAATATCATGCTGTACAAAGCTTCCAGTTATCATAATAGCCTTTCCATGTGGTACGTGTCGCGAAACCATAGTATGGTGATCTATAGTGATTGACCTCCTACATGCGCCACGCTCCATGCGGTGCCGGTGGGAACAACCTCAACGTTTACAGATATCCAAACCGGTGATATTTACAAGGCAAGTCGCACGTAATTTCCAGGCAACGCAGGGCAACGTGCGTACGGAGCTCGTTTCAATACCTCCGGCCGGCGGTTGCGCTAATCCGGATATGAACATGGACAAGCCTTTAGCTCGCGATCATCTTAGCAAACCGGGGGGTGGCACAGGACACACAGAACACGCCTGTGTTGATGACTAGGCGATTATTCAAGATGCCCAGATCCATGTGAAGATCACGCCGACATATATAAAGGGCGCGAACTGCGACCTGGATTAGGTCACTAAACTCCCTACCCGAATACGCCGGAAACTTACTGCTATGTCTCTGCAGGACGAGCACGTCCTTACATTATCACCAGCCTCGACTGTTGCTCCAGACGTCATTCCTCCTACGCCTCATGACGAACGACCCGGACTCGAGCTGCACCGTCCGAAACCGCGGGATAGCTCAACTCACAGCTCGTCCCCTCGACCGAGTAACAGATCATTCACGGACCCCGATCCGTCGGGACTGAGAATAAAGAAGGTGTGTTGAATTCATATTCCAGAAAATCTTCAGGGGTTAATCATCCCAAAAGCGCATCATTGTTTGTTGCGACGGGTATGTGACATGCTCTCCCATACAGTAGGTCTTTGCGCGACTGAAAGTGCGCTATTGCCCGAATTATAGGACATGGCAGGATGGGATAGCGGTGACAAAGCGATATCTTTTGACGAACATCCTTCATCTCGCAAGGGCAATCAACCATACCGACGAACGCTTGTACGTCCGAGTTGTTTGCTCGTCCATCATATAGAGTGCTTATCTTGTATACGTTCTATAGCAGCCCCCCTCGGCCACAGATTGTGTTTTATCAGTCTGGTGTCGGCACGGAAAGCTATGGATACGTTGACGTGCTCCAGGGTCAGTCAACTATGCCTCGACATTGTCTAGGTACTAACCAATTTGGTCAGGCGCTACTGGTGCAGGGTTAGGTACGAGCGGCGTCGAAAGCTGCACGTGCGACTCTAATCGTTCTGGTAGGCGACAAAGTTCAAGAAGCCTATGCTTTTATTGCACATAATTATGAGCCCGGAGATGAGGTGCGGACGATTCCACTTCATTTATTGTGTGCCCGCACTGCTAACTCGTATACGCCTAGATCTTCCTGTTTGGGTTCTCAAGAGGGGCTTATACCGCACGCATGGTGGCCATGGTGATTGAGCATATCGGCGTATTGGATCGGACAGACATGGACTCCTTCGCTCAAATATTTCTTGATCTGATCGCGCGGGGAAAAGCGGAGGATAACTCGGATGGTTCGTATCCATGTTGTCATATTTAAGTCCCTTGTGTATTAATGCCAATCTAGAGCTGAAGGAATTGGACGAGAAGCTCAAGCCGTGGACACAGCCAAACTCCCCGGGAAAGCTCCGGGCCAGCTGCGATGAAAGCTCATTCAGCGTGAAGTCAGTCTCCATTTCTTATGTCTTTTATTGTTCAGAGTTGACAAAATGCAGATGTATCGGTGTATTTGACACCGTCGGTGCGCTTGGCATCCCAAATGAGCTCAAATTCGGCTTGCTGGATGACAGGATTCGTACTCTTTTTGGTTTTCCCGACTCGACTTTGGGTGCACACGTCGAGCAAGCATACCAGGCGCTTGCTATCGAAGAGACCAGGAAGGATTTTGTGCGCATCTCGGGTTTGAGATTGTGCCGGTACCTAACAACTTTCCCACCAGACCTGCAATAAGTTCTACCAATCAGAAGCTGGGAAGAAGAAGAAGCAGATCCTCCAGCAGGTGAGAAAAAAAACTAGGCCAGGTCAACTGAATATCGGTGCTCAGTTCCTTCACAGTGTTGGTTCTCGGGTTCGCATGCCGACATAGGAGGTGGATTCGAGCAGCACGATCTATCCGACATTGCTCTGTTTTGGATGGTGGCGAGCATCGAAAATCTCCTCTCTATCAACGTGAGCTACCTGCAGTCACGACTACAGCCTGCTGCCCCATGGGGTGCTCAGCCGCCACACTCGTTCGTGATATTCATATTGACCGCTATCTCGCTCCTGATCCGCCGTAGAGCGACGACGGGCATCTACTCTCTTGCACTCACATGCGTCCGCCCGCTTCCCGATGGTCCTAATCAGAAGACAAACGAAACGGTCCATGCGTCGGTACGCGAGCAGAAGAATATACCGGATATTCTTAAGAAGGTCATCGAGACGTGTCCGGATCTCGTACAACCCCTTCTACCTCTCGAGAAGCAGGTTAAGGCCGCCTGGCGTTACGATCCGTCAAAGGCACCTGGCGAGCCTGTCTATCAGCTGATGGCGAATGACAACAACAATGGCGGGAAAACCCTGATCGAAAAATTCAAAGACGTCATTCTAGGTAACGCAGCCAGCAAAGAGATCATGGTGGCACAACCAAGCGTCACTGTGGAAACCATGAAGATGAGAGGAAAGTCCAGGTCGGGCAGTTGGAGGCTTTCGTTATCGCGTGCGAAGGGTTTGAACGATCTGGACGCTTCCTCTGTCGCTGTCAAAGGCGACGCCACCTTCGAAGCCAATGTACGACATTACACGAGCTTCAGCCATTTCGCGTCTCTCGTTGTGGATATACTCCGGACAGAACGACGCGGCTGAAGGACACGGCTACCCTCCCGACGACCTGGATTCTGTTTGCTATTGTACCGCTTTAACAGGCTTCCAACACGTCCTATCTACTCGCTGACGTCTCGATGCATGCCTCACGATCGTTTATATTACGCATTTGTATAAGTAATGTGCACAATGACCTTGGAATATAATGCTCACAAGATTCTGATGACGTCGATGGCGGCAGAAGCAGGTGGAGCGCGAGGGGATGAATATGGGAAAAGCAAACGAACGCGTCAATGATCCGTTTTCGAGTCTGAGAGGGGCTGTGGTGGCGGCGGGACGACTACAGCCATCTCCACACTCAATTTCCAAGGACTGTGCCCCTGCTACCCCACACCACGCTCATGCTCCCGCCATGACCAGACGGCCCGCGGAGGATACTGCTGACAACCGGTCTATACCCTCCAGCTCGACTCATTGGTCCTATACCCCTGGTATCGCCGCTCCTCCCAGCAACCCTGCTCGCTTCATCTCACCCCGCCCACTTCCTACATATGCACCGCTAGCGGACGACTGCGCGACAACTTCCACTGCATATGCCGATACCGATACCCTCGCGCATGCTTCAGGGGTCGACACGCTCGAGACGAATGACATAGTGGATGAGCTTGGTGTGCCGACCGGTTTGCATTTTCGCGAGGGGTCGGGAAATGCGAAGAAAGCGAAGAAGTATCAGCAGTATGGACCCATCGACGAACAGGAGGACGATGACTTATTGACGAGTAAGTCCTCTACTGTCCACGGACACTCGTATCCACCGTCCAAGGCTACTTCAAGCCAACCTATTCGTTCGAGCCGTCCTCCCGCTCTTCAGTGTCTATGGAGTCGTACGGGTCCCCGGAGGTTGGGACACAGCCCGGTACCCGCAGTTACTGTCTTCGCTCGTCGTGCAGCTCCTCTGCATCTGCCCCTCCTCGACGAGTACATATCGTCTTTGCCCATTCCCGACTTCACTAAGACCTCTCGGAGGGCCCCTGCCAGTGAGCGTAAGATGTTTCCTCCTATGGACCGCTTGCGAGCCACTGGGAAGAGCTTGGAGGACTTGGAGGAAAACAGGCGGGTTGTACCCGCGTGGAGAAATAGGGCGACCCTACTAGGTGTCTTCTCGGAGATCATACTCGATATCTTCGTCCGTATCATCCATCCACCCCCTGTCCCTCTGCTGAATCCCTGTAGGGTTCCAGCTTAGTCGCGACATTCTACAGTCTGCACAGTCTATTCAACACTGTGCAGATCTTCGCACTTATTCTCGATACTATTGGTATGCATGCAGGTCCGCCGCTTAGGCATGTCTAATGAATTGTAGTGCCATTCTCCAGCAACTCCTCTATCGAGAGCTGGAGACAGCTTTTTATGGGAACAATGTTTGTCTTCTTGCTGTTGAACAGTTGCGATATCCTAAGGCATCATCTTTAGACCGAATGTCATTGCTCTCAACTTCGGTTCCTCGCTTACGACGAATGTCGTTCTCTTGGTCTTCTTCTCTTTACTCTCCGGCATTCTTCTGTTCTTTTTTTCTCGGGAGACGAGTACATGTGCGAAGCTTGCGCGGTCTGAAGGCTTTCAAGGTCCCAAGCGTACCGGCGGCTGGGGCCTGATTGTCACAACATTCTTGCTTACGATCATCTACCTACCACTGAGCACCGTTGCTGTTCACGTTATGACGTGGTCGGACGACTTATGGGTTGTCCCAAACCCCTATACCAATGCGACAACCTCGCCACCGGTTGTGGCCTCCCTCGGACCGGCCGCAGAATATCGCGATCCTCTCGATTTTTGCTGGACTACTACAATGCGAAAGGATCAGGTCAATTTTGCGCCTGTCATTGTCATCCTAGCCATCGCGCTATTCTTTAGTGTATGTCTCGCCTCTTGTCTTGTGCGTAGCCTGACAAAAGGACTAGCTGTCTGTATGGTTCCCGATCACTCTGAACCGAGCGATAAACCGTGCAGCTCCTAAAGTGAACCCATACACGTCCCTCGGGAAAATAAGGACTGGCATTGACCTCGACCTCGACTATCAGCGTGTGCTCGACCGAGATCTAAATCCATTATCTTTTATATACCATAGTTTGTGCCTGGGTCATGTTCGCGTACACGCAGCTAAACCAGAAATTAGGTTTTCGCCGCGGATGGGCGACCTACGAATCGATCTACCTTCTCGCCAAGCTCAGTGCGCTTCTTATAATTGCTGTCATCGACCCCAACAACTGCCTATTTCGCACTTTGCCCTCGCAAACTGTCATGCTGATTCGCCAGTGCACCTTACTCGCCGGAACTGTTGTATTTTTCACCATGCAATGTCTCTTTACGCCGTTTCTTGACCCCCTTGGCAACGCTTCTGAGTGGATGTCAAGATTTAACTATGTCTTGACTTCTATCATCTCTTTACTTGTCGTGCTTGGTATACCTGGGAAAGATATTATAGGAGGACCAGTACTTTACGTGTGAGGGCAGAATTGCTTATGCTTGGCATTCACTGACACATTTTCAGCGTCTACATTGTCACGTACGGCTTCACCGTTTGTGAGGCTTTCCCATTTTCCGACTCGAATCTAAAGGTTGACTTAGCAAGTAGACTTTACCGTCATCGACTGGTCCTGGGTGCAGAATCTGGTCAAGCGTACGTAGTCTATACGGAAGGTCCCGAAGCGGCATTGACCAATTGCTGCCTCAGGTCTCTCATCGCGGGTCGATTTCAGTGCTGTTCTGTTTCTCGTGCTTTTTTCCCTTCTTATCTGAAGCCTCGGTTTGTTGCAGGTATCGACATCTTCTCCCCCCGGTATGATTCTTGCTCCGGCCTCAGAATTCTTCCTTGACATTCTGCAGAATCGACTTGACGCCGTCGTCACCCCACCTCCGTCGGCGGATATGGCAAGAGTCTGTATCGACTCTCATACTGACGGACACCGACTGCCGTATCCCCAGAGAACAGGCAATGCGTTTTATCAAGGGTTCGGACTTGGAGTACCCTCCTTACCTTCTCGAGTTCCTTGGTTCTCCTGGTGAGCGGCATGTCGAAAATCTTGAGGTAGAGGGAATCCCCTTCCGGTTTTCTGAATGCTTACTCGGGCACAGATACTACGAGAGATTGGCTCTTATGCCTACAGCCGAGCCTCTTCTCTTGCCAGCGGCCCCGACTTTGAATGGTTCAGAGGCCTCGTACGCGAAATTCAAGAAAGCTACGTGGGCCCCGATTCCTATTGGCACGACCCTGCTGCGACAGTCGTTCCGGGACGGACGAGGTTCTTTGGCAACGCTTGGCTCCTGCCTTTCCCACCAACACTGGTACGTCGGCGGGCTGTAATGACTCGCGTAAGCTCAAGGCGTCATTACGCAGGTCATAAAGTATGATGACGGTGGCCAGGCAGTACTGCGAGATTTAGCAGACCTGCAGTTGTATGTCACGCAGAACTCTGGCAGTGATGTACGGAGACGGAGGGAGATCCGTCTGGCTTTGCGGGCGTTGGATGGCCAGGAAGTTTTCTGGCCCCACCGCCACGTTCAAGTGCGTTTCTGAATAACTTAGAACGACACTTTGTCCCAACGCTCGACGTGCAGAACAGCTATTCTCGCTGGTGGTGCTGTGGATCGCGGTATCAAGCCAAGTCGGTCATCAGCTACCAAGTTGGGCGACTCTCGATCAAGCGCAAGGGTTACGCGCTCTGGGACGGCATGAAGATCGGCAGCGGTTTCGATATCACGATTAAGTACGCGCGGGGCGTCGTCTGCAGCTCGAGTATCTTCGGTCTGAACGACCATTACGATCTTACGGAACACCTCGCGCGTTTCTTTTCGCTCAACCGCCAAACTATCGCTCAGCGCCTTCCCGAGATCACGACGAAGCTCAAGGAGTACCGCATCCATTTCGCTCGGGAATTCAGAGACAAGGCATCCGTGCTTAGTTACGCGTTTTTAACGCAGGTGTATGACCGGCCAAGGCATCCGATTGACCTGGTAAAGGATGTGTTGAAGACGGAGAAGGATTTGAGAGTCCGGCAACTTCTGGCGGGGAGTGACAGGGTCTTCGAGATCACGTATGACCGGCTATCGGCTGTGTCCATGTCGGAAGTCGCGGTCTGGTGGTACATCTTCTGGGTAAGTGTGCCATGCTGCAGCTCCTCACGGCTTTCCGGCTGACTTGTGTCGAAGGACGACTTTTGGCGACGAAACCACGACGCGATCAAGGCCCTGAGGCTGCACAGTACCGAGTTCGACCCGCATTACCCCAGTTCTATCGCTTATACACCGCTGCCGCGCGCGGCGCTGGAGGCTTTCCTCACCCAGCGCGGTTTGTTGAACGCCCGATCTGACTTCATCCATTCGGGCCTGTTGAACAAGATTTACATCCGACTGTACGACATCGTGTATCACGGCTCGCGGAAGGTACGATTACACATTCGCACTCACATCCGTTGCTTCTGAGGTGCTTACCGGTTTGATACAAAAGGGCGAGATCTTCCACCTCGGCGAAGGCGCGTCCGAAGTTGACCTGGAAGAGATCGATCTTGAGACGCAGGCGAATCCGTCGACAATGGGCACAGGCAACGGCACTGACCACGATGACACGGAGATCCGCCAGCGTCCGTACTTCCGCTGGGAGGGCATCCTGAACGATCCGTTCACTACGCGCTCGTCCCGCCATCGCCATGGGTGGCTCTCGAAGCTCGGTCCATGGTTGGGGATCACGCCACAGTGGAGGGCAGGCGTGCCGTCGCCGGGGGTCGCGTTGGACGTGAAGTTGGAGGGCGAGAGATATGTATTGATCTAGGGTTATGACTTTGAGGACGCGGGTATTTGGCCACTCTTTTCTTTCTTTTGTCTGAATAGTGGGACTGACGAGTATACGATTCCATGAACGCCGATGATGGACAGGAAGTCCCGGGGCCCCTTCAAGAGAGTCTCCGTCTCTTGTTAGGTGTATGTGCTCCAGCCGCCGCGGCATCGCGCGGCCGCTTCTGCGATGCAGAGCCATCTCCACCACGGGCGAACGGCCGCGACCTGGTCTCCTTCTGGCTGACTTTCTTCTGTTTCTTCTGGATCGCTTTCTTGACAGCGCGCTTGCCGCCCTCCGCCGCGAGCGCGTCATAGCGCGCCTTGAGGAGCAACCTTTTCTTCTCGGCTGTGGAACTGTCAACGCCGCGTGCAAAGAAACAGGGAAAGTGGACGCACAGTTCTTGAGATAAAACACGCCCTTGCCCTGCTTCCTCTTCTCTTTCTCCTCTTTTTTGGCCTTTTCCAATGCATCCTGCTCGATCTTCTCCCGTTTATCCCGACTGACGGTCGACTCGGCGCGTTTGTACGCGCGCTCGAGGCGCTCAACCTCCGCTTCACGCTCGGCACGGAGGTCGCGCGGGGATGAGGCGAGCAGTTTGCGGGCGCGCTTGAGGTTATCGCGGAGGGTCGAGAGCTCCTGGAGGTGAAATTCGGAGAGGAAGGAGTATTGTGCACGGAATTTAGAAGCATCAAGCGGGCCCGTCATGGGGATGAATCGCGGATCACGCGGTTCCTGGGGAGATGTTTGTAAAGTGGCAATACAGCAGGACAAAAGCGCACTAGTTTTTGGATTTCTACAACTTGACGGTGGCGAGACACGGGTCGCTTGGAGGTAATTTCTTGCGGGCTAAACTTATCTTAGGGATAACCCTGTTACAGAACTGCCTGCACGCACGCGTGTTTGTTCACTCTCTTCGTGATCGGCTTCTTCTGCGGTCTTTCATGCGAGCTCTGAAGATCCGGGGGTCCCGGAGGTTTCTCATTCCCGTTCTCGCCTCCAGACGAACTATGCTCATTCTCGTCGGAGTCCGACCCGGCGGCCGTCTGTGCCAACGCACGTTGGGCCTTCGCCAAAGCACCGAGCGGGAGAGAATGCAGTCCTGTGGATCATGAGCGAGACAGCTAGAGCACATATAACAGAAGTACCATACCATTCTGCATGGAGGCCTGTGTGCGGTCGGCCGTGTTAGTCAAACCAGCACAAAACGATTGCAATTGAGCGCACCCCGTCGTCCTCACTGGCCCCCTCCTCCCCCTCCATACCAACCTCATCTCGCCATAAGGAAACTCTTGGCTTGTCCACGTCTAGATCTTCATCTACGTCCATCCAGCCGCTATCGTCTCGGTCTTGTTCGGTATGAGTGGTGCGTGCAAGACTGCTCGGCCCCTCGCCGCAGTCGTCTGAATCTGAGTCCGAGTCTGAGGTAGAGTCTGCCCTTGGCTTAGATGGCAATGCCGAATGAGACCATGCCTTGTCCCGAGACGAAGGACGTCTCCTAGAGGTGGGACGGGGTCTTCGAGGCATGGTGAGAGGAGAGAACAGACTCGGAGATCGTGCGAAAGCGTGGTGGGAAAACGGTGAAGTCTTTGCTGCTCTGCCTCTCGCCGCTTTTTTTTCTCTTCTTTTTTCCGACTTAGCTCTGCACCTACTGGATGATCTTCTGCCGTTAGCCCGGAGGTGTGCCCGCCTCGCACGAGGGCGGCAGCGTTCGACGACAGACCATGGCCGACCCAATTGCCGTCCCCGATACCCACCTCTCGGACCAGCGAGCTGACAATGTTAACTACGGGCTCGACGTCGACGACGATATCTACCGAGGTCCTCGATCCCGTCCGACTTCCCCTTCTATCTCTTCTCATTCCTCCGCATCGTCCTCCTCCTCATCGTCTTCGTCGTCTTCATCTGGACTTCCAGGACCGATCGCCGCTATCGCTTCCGCTGTTGAGCGCGCCATCTCACGTTGGGCCCGAGCAAATTGGTCCACCTCCTCCCTCGGCGACTCAGACTTGAATTCTTCTAAATCTTCCTTCCGCACTACCTCCCGCCCGCCTGGTCGTGCTCGCCGGCACCGGCGCCGATCCACATCTGACGCCGCGCGTACCGTCTCCGAGCTCGATGTCGCCGCGCGCATCCGTGCGCGTGCGGAGCGCCTTCAGATACCTCGCGAGTTCGCCCTGTACCTTCCGTCCGTCACATCGTCGGCCTTTTCTGCGGCCGACAAAGACCTGTTTAAAACGACGTTGCTCCCACTCGTCATGTCCCGCCTGACTGCGGCCCTCCGCAAATCGGCGAAACCACGCCGACCGCGGAGGCGGTTGCGAGGGACCGGAGCGCTAGGCGGCGACGATGCGCCCACGCTTTCTGTGACGGAAGAGAGGATACTGTCACCGGGGCCGGGATTCTCGCGGAAGGGGAAACAACGCCAGGATGCGAATCCGCAGATTCCGCGAGGGCCTGTTGTTGCGGAGGACTCAATGAACCAGAAGGCGTGGTGGCTGGACGTCGCCAGTCCAACGTGGGAGGACATGCGAGCGATAGGGAAGGTGCATCTTCTACGACTTTGCGCTATGATTCTGTGCTCAAGCCATGCGTAGCTCTTGCACCTCCATCCTCTCACACTGGAGGATATCCTGCAGCAAGAGCCTCGTGAAAAGCTCGAGTTGTTCCCGTCTCTTGGCTATTATTTCACTGTCTTTCGTGCAGTCAAGTCTTGGGACACTCACAGTGGCGTAGGCGAGAGTGCGACAGTGGAGTCGGGCGTGGACGAGATCTATGTGTATCTCGTCGTCTTTAAGCAGGGCGTCTGCACCGTGAGTGCGCCGTTTCATGTGTGTGCTGTACTGAGTGTTTTCCCAGTTCCACTTTACAGATATTTCGGGTGCGCCACCCACATGCTCACGCCTCCCGCATCCCTCATGATTTTCATAGATCACGTCGAGCGAGTTCGGAACAAGGTCTATGACCTGGATAACGCTGTCAGCATGTCGTCTGGTACTTATGCTTCTGCCGAGGAGCCAACCGCAGACTGACACCGTCTACACCATAGCATGGATTGCGCACGGCCTCATTGACTCTATCGTCGATTCGTTCTTTCCCGTTCTTGAGCATATAGAGATCGAGGCAGCAGAGATAGTCTTCATTGAGACCCAAGACATCACTCAAGCCGGCTCGACCGCTCGGCCCGCGATCAACTTACAGGCCGAGCTGCCACCACGCAGCGCCAACCCTGAAAGGCGTCCGCTCGCGGAAAAATTTGGCCTTTCGAAGTTGCCGGTCCTCCAAGAGAAGGCGACGCTGCAAAAGGATGTCGTTGCCCGGCCCAAGACGCACTTCCCCCTGCAATTCCAAACGCCTGCGCTCGTCGCGCGCCGATTCAAGCGATTCCTTTCGTACATCTTCGGGCTCCTGAAGGAAAAGTTTTACTTTAGCAAGGGCAAGGCTTCGTCGGTGAACCCGACAATGACGAATCTACGTCGGATGGCAAGGACCCGGCGGCTGGTAACGACACTGGGCCGTGTGCTAGCAACTAAGGGTGAGGTGGTGGGACGCCTGAAGAAGAGGCTCCTTACAGGCGAGCATGGGGTCATTGGGCAGGACGACGTCGAGGTGGCAATATACTTGGGAGATGTGCAAGGTCTTTCTCGCTCTCGCTCCCGAGGGAGCGCTCTGACGTGCTAGTTCATAGATCATATTTTGTCGCTCCAACAGTCGCTCGCGCATTACGAGCGCGTCCTGAGCCAGTCTCATCAGACATACCTTCAGCACCTCCGCGCTGTTGTCTCCCGCGGCCGCTCGAATCAGGATTTCTCTGTCATGTTACTCACCATCGTCTCCATCGGTGTCCTTCCCTGCCAGGTCATCATCGGTGCGCTCTTCCTCCTTTTCACGATGACTGTAAAACCCAATCGTAGCGCCTATGCAGGACTGTTCTCTTTAAATGTCACCGTACCTCAGAACTCGATCCCAGATGGGCCGTACCACTGGTTTGGTGGCATGCTGACGCTTTGTGGGGTTGCCATGATCCTTTACATTCTGGTCGTGCGGCACTGGTGGCGCAGTGCTAAACGAAAGATCAGGAGGAGCGCGTTGCTGTGAACCAACACAATACGTGCCCGCTTGACTCCATAGACAGTCGGAAGTGATGTGTTCTTTGCACGTGCATTGTGGAGCATCTGCCGCTCTGGGTGCCACTGGCCGCGTGTTAGAGTAATTTTAGGGTGTTTGCTACTATCGTGTCACGGGAAGTTGGACAGAACGTGCGGGAAGTTGGACAGGAAAGTATGGCTGTCCCGTCCCTTTTGTGAGTCACACCATCTGAAAGGTACATGTCTTGATAGCACTGTCCCGAATCGCAGTGGACTCAGGAGGAGAACCGAGGCTGCCAGAGAGATGCCGGTCAGGAAGCTGAGTTAGGTGCGAGGGTAACGGTTCCTGTCACTGATGGTCACGGTCGCCGTTCTACTGGTACCTCGGCATGTCGGCAATGCAGTGGCTGCATTCGGGCGCGAAATGGCGTAGACTTCATGGTCTGTATACTTCTTCAGAAAAATGCTGGCTCGGACCATTAGTAACAAAAGAATATCATTTAGCTATCTACATTGACATATCAGCGCAGGTATTGACTGTCATCGTGTTCCGGGAGGAGCTGGGAATAGAGTGCTGGTGTGCATTAGGTTCAACGAAGGCATAGCACGGAATTACAGCAGTCGGGGGAGCTAGTTAGAAGGCTTGAGCGCGATGATCCTACTGGGTACCTCAGTGAGGGTTTTGTGCTCTTCTTCTTTGGCTTCTTGGCTAATTCAGACAGGGCAGCAAGCAGGGCAGAGCAAGATATTGCCGAGGCAGCTTTTCGAGTGACAGCCATGCTTGATTTTATTCGAAAATATTAATAGAATTAGAGTAAAGAATAGAAGGAGCGAGTTCAGGGTGTCAAGGGGCCAGGAAGGTGTTGAATGCGACTAACTGCTGCTGTTCTCGGGCGTCGCGACGATGCAGACACGCTTGCGACGCGTTGCTCACGTGGGCGACCGACAAAACGCCTCGCTCCTCTCCGAGCGGAGCTTAAATGCCCGTTGTCACGCTCAGGCTTCTACCTCTCACTGTTCGTCCAGATGGCTACTTTCCATCAGGGCATTAAGCGGAAACGCATCTTATACGCCATAATATGTATTGGAAGAAATTACAGCGCCACCTGAGTTCAGGAAAGGGTTCTACAGCTAAAGACTGGGCAAAATTGGGTACCAACAGCTAGCTACAGCCTGTGCAAGAGCCAATTATACCAAGATCTTTCACAGATGGAAGGACTAATACTATAATTCACTACCTGTGAAATTACGAAGGGATTGAGGGCGGGACACGTCGTCGGGTGTCATTTCTTTGTCTGTCCAACTTCTAGTACCACGCGTTGGCGTGGTCCAACTTCCCGTGACACGATAGTAATGGGCATCAATGCACTTTGGGATTTCTGCTGGATGTCGACTCCGGTACCAGGTGTGTACCTAAGTTATCAACCTACCTGCACATGCAGACATTATGTTGAACGGAACGCCCGGACTGAAGGTGGGACGCCGATCTCCGAATCGTGGGACGAGGATGAGCACCCCTGCCGGCCGGAATGGTTGCTACTACAACATCACTTCTGAATTCACGCGTTCTCTCCGATGTCAAATTTAGCTCCTTGACATGGCCTAGGTTCTCCAGCCCTGTGAGTGCCACGCCCTCAACCGAGCAATGACTATTCTCGCAGGCTACTCCGGCGCGGCGTGTCGCCGTCCGATGTGAGCTTTCGGAGCGCAAAGCACCACGATGATATAGACAGCCGAGCGCCCAGAATGCACGCGCAGGTACCCCACTGTTTCGTACGCTCTTTACCTCCGTTGTCAAGCCAATGGCCCAACAGCGGCGATCGGCACTACACGCTACCCCACAAGCTGACATCCTGCCTACATTTCCGCGCGAATGTCTTCGTCACCGGCCCGTTGTGTGCATCTGCTTCTCAGAGCTCCACAAATGGCTCCATAAAAGATTTTCGTTGCAGCAGTTGCTGGCCTTGGCGCTGATCTAGAGGTATAAAAATCACTGCGGGGAGAACAAACTATTCTCTCAACGCACATCGCTTGTCTCCGTCGGTCAGGCATCGGCTATCCACTCCTTTGTACAACGCCGCTCTCTGTCAACATCATCCAGGCCTTGCCTTGACCAGTCTTACCACTCCAATCCTTTGACTTTCTACCCGTTACACAGCAAGATGTTTGCCAGTGCGAAGCCCTTCGTGTTTATCGCGCTCACCGCGCATGTTATCGCTCTCCCAATGCCCGTATATACATCCTTTCCCTTGTTCCATTATATGCCTTCTCACGCCGTGTCTCTCAGCTGGGCGCTCGTCAGAATCTTAGCAGTGTTACGGACACTGTTAACGGCCTCGTCAACACAGTCGAGGGCGTCGTTGGCGGTGCTGTTGGCACTGCTGGCGGCCTCGTCGGCAACGTTATCAAGCGCCAGGATCTCAGCGGCTTGACCAACACCGTCGACGGTCTCGTCGGCACCGTCGATGGGGTTGTCGGCAGTGCCGTTGGCACAGTCGGTGGCCTTGTCGGCGGCGTCCTCCGCCGTGAGCCCCAGGGCCTCTCCGGACTCACGAGCACTGTCGACGGCATTGCTTCGGGAGCGGTGAGTCCGGTGGACGGCGTCGTCAGTGGCGCGCTGGACACTGTCAATGGCGTTCTCCGTCGCGAGCCGCAGGGCCTTTCTGGCCTCACCGATACCGTTAGCAGCATTGTTGATGGTGCAGTCGGCACGGCCAACGGTGTTGCAGGTGGTGGGCTTGACACCGTCGGCGGCGTCCTTGGCAGTGTCGTTCGCCGTGGGCCCCAGAACCTCTCCGGTCTTACCGACACTGTCAATGGCGCCGTCGATGGTGTCGTCAACACGGTCGATGGCGTTCTCGGCAGCGCGGTCGACACGGTCGGTGGCCTTGTCGGTGGTATCGTCAAGCGCCAGGGCCTTGGTGGCCTGACCGACACCGTCGATGGCCTCGTCAGTGATGCCGGAGGCGTCGTGGGCGGTGCTCCAGGAGTCGTTGGTAGTCTTGTCGGTGGCATTGTCAAGCGTCAGGACCTTAGCGGTGTTACGAACACTGTTGATGGCCTCGTCAATACTGTGCATGGGCTTGTTGGCAGTGCCATTGACACCGTTGGCGGCGTCGTCAAGGTGTGATGCCGGTGTCCACGAAGTGCTTCTTGCACCCGGTTGTCATGCGTCCACCCCGCATTCTGCGCACCCTTGCACGCAATACCCCTCGCGCAGACGTGTTCCAGTCCATTGCTGTCTTGCTTCGCTTCGTCTCACCGTTCGCTTTCTCAGATGTAGTTTGTCAATAACAGCTCAAGTGTACAGTACCTTGCCCACCGTCTTCCAGGCGCAAGCCGTTTGCTTTCGCACCGCACGCATTTTATATACCCTCTACACGTCATTCAAATTCGAAGTACGTAGCCTAGTCGACTGTCTGGTTAGTCAGCGTGCTGTGTCGTCTTGAAAACTCGTCATCTCCGTCGTGCAAAGGACGAACGCCAACCTCAAAATAAGAAATAGGCAATGAGTATCACCAAGTAGCTGCTTATTAGGTTGTATTGTTTCAATGGTATGGATGGGCACAAATTGTTGCATTTATGTAGACGTTAGACAAAGGACAGGCTGTCCTGGGAAGGAGGCTGCTAGCGTAGACGAGATCGAACAAGTACGAGGTAGCGTGTGCGCCAGAGTGGTGAAAGCTTGCCAGTGCGCGCAGTAGTCTCTAGAGAGCGATAAAGGGGATGAATCCACTTCTTTAGTCCTAGAGGACTGACTTCGTAGACTTAACGGCAGATCGGTGCGACAACTTGTCCGTCAAAATCAAGGAGTGCCGTGCGCGAAGACCGATCAGTAGCTCGGCAAGATACGGACATTGGCAATGCCCCCCTTTGAACGTCATCCCAACCAGATATATGAATGAGGGGAACATGTCCGTCAACGGGGCGTCGCTTGGTAGCGTGTGCTCGAAGATGAGGGTGCTCGGCGCCGGAGGAATATCACGAAGAGCACATAGAGTGGCTGTAGGCGAAAGCGCAGGTGAACTAGAGTGATGAGTGAGCTTGCCTTTCGATGAAAATCAGCACTTTAGGACGTGGAGAGCACGCGCCAACTTCAAGTTGGTCCATGACAATATGAGGGAATGGTATCGTAACAGAGCAAAGTAACAGAGTTTCCAAAGGGACCTCAAAGCCTCTCACGTGTCTGCATCAGTTGGCCGATGAGCGAACCCCTCGGTCCCCTCCCACTCGCATACATCATGAAATACATACATAGTGTGTTGAGCAGTGCGGTGCTGAAGGAGAAAAGGGTCTATACTTCACATACGCACCTGGTTCCCGCTAGTCATGTCGGATTAACCGAGCACCTGATTGTCCCGTTTCCCGTCTGCTGCCACCACAACCCGCTTCGTCTCTTCCAACACGGCTTTCACTAAAGCCCTCGTTAGAAATACTGCCGACAGACAAGTGCAGCGACGGACCCTTATCTTTATACGCCGACTCCCTTTCCCTCAATCGTTCAAAACTCACTGTCATCTTTTGTTCATGCTCCTTGAGCGCCCTCTCTTCAAACTGCAGCCTCTCCGTCTCCAATCTGAGCCTCTCGAGCGAGATGGCGATGTTCTCCCGCATATTCTTTACTCCCCGTATCTCGTCCTGGAAGTGCTCTTGCGCCTTGGATAGCTCTTCGCCTGCAACCTCTGCGCTGTAGACGATGTGATCAAACTTGGTCATATGCTCAGACCAATCGCGGTCCATCGCCCACGACACGACCTTCCCCGCACCCGAGAAGCTGTTGCGATTGGACCGCAAACCACTGCGCCGGCGCGGGATCGGTGGGCGCCCGCCCTCGATGTCCTCGATGCTTTCGACGCGTGCGGGAGGCGGGTGCTCCGGTACGAGGACGGGTTCAGGCATCTCCGTGACAGGGTGTGGCATGCCAAGATCGAGCGGGAGCATGCCAATAGCGGGTGGGTGCATGGCCGCATCGTGTAACTCATCGTACATCTGGCGTGGCTGAATGTAGCCGCTGGGCGGGCGATACGGATGGGGGATGGGATCGGGTGACACGACATTGGGACGCACAGACGGTTCGGAGACGGCGTGGTGCTCGGAGTGCATGTACGGATCAGCGGGGGCGGTTGCTGAGTAGAGCTCTACGAGGGGCACGCGCGCGTCTGCGGTAGTGTACGTTGGACTCTGGGAGCCATGGGACGGGGGTTGGACGGATACGAATGGCGTCTCAACGCCATGGGGCGGCATGCGGAGGTGCCCGAGAGAGATAGGCCCTGGATCTGCGGAAGTCGAGGGGAATGGATTCGGGAGCACGCCTTCCTGGTCGATCGGGGTGGGTATGCAAACGGTGCCTTCCTCTGGGACGGGTGATAGATACGACGGCGCATAGTGAAGAGGTTTTTCCGGGACTGTCGGTGCTTGGGAATGGATGCTCTGCGTCGAGACAGAGATGCGTTTCTTCGAGGCCGTGCTCGTGCGCGGCGCAGACTGGGTTCGGGTTCTGGTCGACGGTACCGCGTGGCCGGCGCGTGGGCTCGGCGTGACCCTGCCGTCGCTCTCCACAGAGGGCTTGTGTTTGAGAACATCGCGTGTCGTCCTGTTGGAGGCATCGTTGGTCCGTAACCAGCGCTCCATCTCCTTCAAGCGAAAATCAGGCGGCGAGTTCACGACGAGGAACTGCACAGAGGAGCCTGAGGCCGGGGGGGAAGCAAAGCGAGAGATGCGATGACACTTGCGGATCATGCGATCTTTGAGGTGTCGAATCTCCAGGATGCGTTCCCAGTTCGCGTCGGGGCCCTTGGCGAGTTCATTTGTCTCCAGCTGGAGAAGCCGTGCGTAAAGTGTGGACGTGCGCGGCGGCAGCAGGACCTTTCGGGAATAGGCAGAGGACGTGAGCCTACGATGCATTGAAACAAGGAAGTACAGACCTTCAGTTCGTTTGGGGTGTCCGTACATTGCAAGTATCTCCATCCCGGCCTTGAATCTCCCTGGTACGGCTCAAGCTGACCACGGACGGGACTCGTTTGAAAGTAGGCAAGCGTTGGTTGCCGTGCCTCGCGAGGCATCTTGCTTGCTAACCCACAAGAGTTTTGGACAAGGAGGGGCGTGTGGGTGCCGTGGTGGAGGATACGAACAATGGCGGGAGTGGATATTGTTCTCGCGCGGCCACGACGTGCCTCGAGGCAGAATTAACTTCTGATCGGCGTCCGCATCCTCATGTTCCCTATCCGGAGAGCCCTGGTTGTGTCAGATTCCTGGATGGATCGCGACGAACGCGACAAGTAATGGGCGGCATGTCAGAAAACATATGGAAACTAGGGAAGATGGGGATGGAAGCACATGAAAACGCCCGGCAGCCGGGCTCGGAGCGCAAGCATGCGAGAGCGCGTGGAGAAGGATGGAGGCCAGCCGCGTCTTTGCGCTGGACGCCTACCGGCAGGGGCACGTCCTACCATGTCCTCCGCCCTCGCTCGTTACGAGGCTTTCCTCGTCAACAATGTTCAGACTCTGGCCTCTTTAGAGTCTACCCTTCGTTCTGTCACCTGGCTTCTCCCCGGTCGCTTCAAGGATGCTGAGCTTGCCTCTGAGTCTCGTTAGTTATCTCTTTCCTTCCCCGCATCGTATACGCGCCCTCATTAGATCCAAGTCGCTGCTTCTCTCAACCTCCTCAGCCTCTACCACGACACCATCCTCGCTAGGATCATTCAGAACGAGCCCAAACACAAATCTCTTCTTCCACCTTCTCCCCATGCACGTTACACCCGCGCCTGGGTAGATTCTAACACTCGCTACCGATGGACTGCACGCGCGCTGGAGCTCGTTCGTTTCACCCAGCTCTTGATTGAGATGGGCTTGCGCAGGAAGGCGTCGGAGAGGACTCGCTGGAGGGGTATTGTCTTGCTTGAAGCTATCAAGTACGTGACTGCTTCTCTGCTCTGCCTTTCTCCGTTAACTGGTCTCTACACAGGGCCATTCTTCGCTTTATCCTCCTGCGCATTACGCGCCGTCCGCTCGTTAACTCCCCCATCCCCGAGCGTGAGATTGATCCCGAGACTCTCCCCCTGCAATCCAACACCTCTTCACCCACACTCGCACCGTCATCGCCCTCACAATCGCCACCTGCTACACCTGAGCATCTCCGGAACAACCATGTGCCACTACCCCCTCACCCTCTCCTCACCACTCCGCCGCCTACGAAGCAGACCACTCCAATCGAGGATTACCTTCTTGCCAAGGCGCTCACAACCTCATCTGTAAAGATGCCCACGTCTCTCGTGAAGCGACTGACGACTCCCAAGGACTGGTTGTCGGAGAGCCTATACATCCTCAAGCCGCTCATCTACGGTCCGTTGCTTCCACATACCGACTCATCCTACTCTAACCGTACTACTAGCGTCTCTGCTTGCTTCCGACCGCCAATCAAACCGACCGTTGATGGTCTCACTCGCTCTCGAACTCATCTCCCGTAACCTTCGTCGTATTCCCTCCAATTCCTCTGCGCTCGAGCGCTCCGAGTATGCCAACAGAGACCGTGATTTGCTGTGGTACCTTCTTCGTGGTTCCATCTGGAAAACGTGGACGAGGTGTGTGGCATCTATGTGTGGATCTGCCAATCTTGTCCTTACACGACTCGTCAGGCCGAAACTGGAGACGTTCGCATCGATGACGGCTAACATACCACTTGTCAGCCTCGTTAGCGCTATCCTCCATGATTGGATACCGCTCATTGACGAGTACTATTATTGTGCGTCACTCCTTGCATTTCGTATCCTCGATGTTAACTATTCACCGCAGACACCACCTCCTAGCTGCCTTCCCGCAGTTGATTTTTGTTGTCATATGTATTTGCACATGCGCTCGTACGTCTGTCGCTAGCGGATTATTGCGACGGTCAGTCTTCATCTCACGCATGTCCGTCTTCGATTTTTCCATATCTGTATACACACCTTGTCACTTGGACCAGGCTTAATGTCAATAGGAGCCGCTGCGTGTGCTGGCGAGGAAAGAAGGTGGTGAAGTATCCCTTGCTCCATGGATTCGTTGGGCTTTCTGCTGTGACAGGCAAGTCAGATTAAGTCTCTGGGCGTCTCTGAGAATCGGGATCCCTTCGGCTTCACGAGTCCACGAGACAACAGGAATCGCGTAAATTAAACTGCTTCCTCCAGCCATGTCAGATGCACCGCTCCTGCCTGATCTGCGTCGAGTAGTCACTGCACAGAATGGCTCTGTCGGTACGATTCATATGGACGCTATGGTTCCCTCCCAGGTACGGCTAGTTCCCAGAAGAGGAATACTGATGACCATTAATGTTGTGTTAGACGTATCCTAACCAACACACCTCGCGCTTCGGCGCGCTCTGGGTGTGCTCCTCTGTCCCGACGAATGACAACAACACCAAGTACGTTCCTCGACGTTCGCGCGATCGTGTCTCTGCGAGCTGTCGCCGATTTGACATTGACCAGTGTTGACGGCGCAAACCGTGAGCCCACAGGCACGCTGGGCGTGGTGCATACAAATGGTGTAAACTGTCGCTACAGCGACCTCGCCCCTGGGGCAACTGTTCCGATGGTAAATGTGTCCAGTTGCGCAAGTGACTTACACTTATCACCGTCCCTGATGCGTGCTCGCCCACCTAGCACCGTACGCACTCTCTTGACATAGACATCCTCAGTACGTGTTTTTTCTCGTGGGCTCCTGTATGATAACATCCAGGAAATGCTGACACTACGACCTGACTTTCAGTCGCCGGCGAGATCGTCTTGATAATGGACGATGGCACGGAAGCACACTTCTCAGCGCCGGGAGACACGATTATCCAGCGAGGGACCATGCACGCGTGGCGGAACCCCGGGCGTACGTGGGCGCGCATCATCTCCATCGTGCTGGACGCGGAGCCGGTCGTCATCGATGGAAAGAAGACGAAGGATGGCTTCGCGGACGATAGCCGCATGCCGGATGCTTGAGATGTGCCGCCAGAACGTCCCGGCCGGGCCGCCATCTCCTGCCAATTCTCGGCACCACTCATTCATCGTGCTCACATGCCGATAGCGTCCGTCCGGATCCCTCTGTCGATGGCGATAAAGCGAATAAGCATCAAAACTTTTGCGATGGACTTGTGGGAGATGTTATAAACTTTACAGTCAATTGGCCCTTGTGAATCTTTAGTTTACCGCCGCGCACAACCTCGCGTATTACCAGGCTAAAGTTACATCTGGCCCACCCCTCCTTCATCCGAACATGAGCGAGCCTCTCCCCGGTCTTCGACGCATTGTGACGAACCAGGGCGGCGCCGTTGGAAAGATACAGAGCGACGCTATCCTCTCCGCGGAGGTAGTGCCCGCTCTGTTCCCTGTAGATAGCTGAAAGCTTAGCGCAGCTCTATAAAGCCGATACCGGGTTTCGATGACGGACGTGCAGGTGCCATCTGGGTATGCGATGGCGTCCCTACTGACGATAACAATCTCAGGTAAGTTATGCAGCTCCACACTCTGCTGACGAGTGCGGGATAGGCCGGCACCTGCTGACCTCTGGCCGATACAGCACCGATGGTGCGACGCGTGAGGTAAAAGGACCGGGCTTGGGCATCGTGCACGAGAACGGTGTGAGCTGCCGGTTCACCGATATCGCGCCCGGAAGCTACACTCCAATGGCAAGTGCTTTTCTGTCAGCGAAGGCCTTCGTTGACTCTGATTCGGGACTCCCAGCACAGGACGACATCCATTGATCTCAATATTCTCAGTGAGGCTAACGCTCGTATCTCGCGCTCTGACACTTACGCCCCCGTCGTGCCGCGCTAGTTCAAGGCGAAGTGATCCTCATCCTGGACGACGGGAGCGAAACGCACCTCAAGAACCCTGGAGATACCGTCATACAGCGTGGGACGCTTCATGCCTGGAAAAATCCGGGAACAACATGGGCGCGATGGTGCTCGACCATCATCGACGCGAAGCCCGTGATGGTGGATGGAAAAGAACTGGGCAACGAGTTTAAGAACACCTGAGCTTTCTTGCATCCGAACCAGAGTGGTTGTAAAGCATATGCGTATACTTCATGCAAAGCGTCCATTTCTTATTGGAGATTCACGAAGAGGCCACCATCGACAAGGAGAGATGCGCCAGTGACATACTTTGCCAAATCGCTCACAAGGAAGACGACCGGGCCGGCTATGTCGTCGGGCTCTACACACATCAAGTTAATTCAAACTTGAGCATGAACCTGGCAGTTAATGTACACACGTCCAAGTCGACCAAGGCATGTCCTCTTTTCCATCCCGGTCTTCTTTTCCAGATCGGAGAGGTCTTCCTTGTTGATATCCGTCATGATCGTGCCCGGAAGAATGGCGTTCGCGCGGATGCTGTACTTCCCAAGCGCGACGGCAGTGCTTTGCATCAGCGATAGGATTCCGGCTTTTGTGGGCGTATAATGCCTACACAGAGTCGTCAGACCTCGAATACAACTGCATATGACTGTCAAAAAATACACTTGCTGCCCCCCACCAACGAGCGCAGATATGGATGAGATGCCGATAATGGAGCCTCCCTGAGGAGTCTGCTCCTTCATTTGCCTTGCTACAGCTGGGGATTTTCTAAGTGACGGTAAGCGACGAGCAGGTCTTCTGAGCACACCTTGAGTGATATAGAAGGCGCCATCGAGGTTGACCTGACGTGTTCGGTGCCACGTCTCAATGTCCATGGTGAGGAATTCGGAAAACGGGCAGATGCCTGCGTTGCTGACCAGTGCGTCTTCACCGGCCAAAAGTCATCGAGCACTCCCAAGTGTAGTAAGACTAGACTGCACCTATGCGATCAAACGCCTTCACGCCTTCTGCCACGATCTGAGGCGTATTTTTAACGTAGCGTGTTAGGAGCGCAGGATAAGTACAGACCTTTAATGACGTCTCGTACAATGCGATGTCCCCCGGAACCGTTACGACTTCAGAGCCATACGATGTCTTAATTTCGATCGCGAGCGCGTCAATCTCTGCTTGAGTGGCTTCATCCCCGTAGTAATGTAGGATGAGGCCCTTCGCGCCGTTCTTGGCGCACTCGACAGCACACCCACGGCCAATCCCCCTCGACGCACCAGTGATGCAGATGATGCGACCTTGAAGAAGAGTCATCGCAGACACTAATCACGCCGTGTAATGCGAGTGGGCGATAAATACAGGCAAGTACGCAGCATGGTCCCCCAGACTGAAGAAGGATGATCAGCTGCTGCAAGCTAAAGCAGAGGGGCGGGCGGGAAGCGGAATGTGCGGCCCGTCCGTGCGACCTTCCGGCACCGGAAACATATTCACCTTCCTCTTGTCGGTCACAGGGATCCTCGACCGGGTACTACATCCCCAGCGTGATGTCGCCCTTTATAAATGGCTCAACGTGGGCCCTTTCAATAGCACAATTATTCCTGTATTACATCCACCATGGCCAAGATGTAAGGGCGTTTGCTTTCCTATCATATGCGTAGGCGTACTAACGGACTCACTGTGATGCAGCTACTACGACGCTGACGCCGACCTCGCTAACCTTGCGGACAAGACTGTTGTCTTCCTTGGGTACTTGTCCGTGCTACGCCATACCACCGAGGCTCATAATACCTCTCAGCTTCGGCAACCAGGGTGCTGCTCAGGCGCAGAACCTCCGCGATTCGGGCATTCCAAATGAGAAGATCCTGATTGCCAATCGCGAAGATGGCTACGCCGCTGATGCCAAAGCAAAGGGCTTCAACGTCATTAGCGACTTTGGCAAGGCAGCCGAGGTCACGGACAGTGAGTCACATCGATCCTTGCGCGACACATGTCCCCTAACATGGCCATCTTTCTCTAGTTCTTTTCCTGCTGATTCCGTGCGCCCGGTCCACCGTGCCTGCACACGACTCTTTCTCACCATTTCATGTAGCGACCAGGTTCAGCCTCGTGTTTTTAATAAGGAATTCGCGCCCAACCTGAAGGATACGGCAGCCATCGTTGTCGCAAGCGGCTATAATGTCTTCTTTAAGCTCCTTGACTTCAAGCCCACTCAGGACGTAGTTATGGTTGCGCCTCGGTAACTTCAACTTACCTTAATCCTAATGGACACTATCGCTTACCCTTGGCTTCAGCATGATTGGTTCTTCCGTCCGTTCCCTGTACGAGAAAGGCAAGGGCTTCCCCTGTTTCGTCTCCGTCGAACAAGACGGCACTGGAAGGGCGCTTCCCCTTGCACTTGCATTGTCTCGTGCTATCGGTGCGACCAAGACTGGGGCTATCGAATCATCCGTCCGGGAAGAAACCGCGATGGACCTTTTCGCTGAGCAAGCATTGTGGCCCAACATCATCAAGCTCTTCACGGAGGCATACAGCGTTCTTAAGGAGGCAGGTTGCTCAGACGAGGCACTTGTGTATGAGATGTACGTGTTTGCTGTTCTTCCGATTGCATAATGCCCGCTTATCGTGTGGCCTCCAGGTGGATGAGCAAGGAGCCCGCAGAGATTTTCGAAGCTGCGTCCGACGAAGGCTTCATTAAACAACTTAAGCATCACAGCTCTGTCTCACAATATGGTCAGCTCAACGGTGCGCTCAAGCTCGATGGGACCGCCATCCGCGCACACTTCAAGGATATTCTCTACAACCAGGTTCTCAGTGGAAAGTTCCAGCGCGAGTTCAGCCAGATCGAGGACGACCTGGAGAAGGAGGGCGACGCAAACCCCCTTAATCAGTTGTACAGCAAATCTGAGGAGACAGAACTCGGACAAGGCGAGAAGAGAGTTCGCGCGCGGCTCGGCCTCCCATAGATTGTATTATAGGTTAATGGGCTTGTCGCTGCGATTCGCAAGAATTAATATTATTGCCGTAGATTGCAGCGCTGGGAGTCTCCGTTTATTCACGGCATGAATGACACTCAGAGCCGCTACCAGCCCTTCCACGGAACCCAGACATCGACGACCTTACTGCTCTCCTCCGCAGGTGACGAGTCAACGATGTAATACCAAGGATATGCGGCTGCGATCATGCAAGCGTGCTGACCTACGATCCCGATAACATCCCCGACCTCCAAAGTCGTGTCTCCGTTTCCATCTTTCGTGCGGGTCAAGACACCATGCTCTTGGGAAACCCGACCCAACCGCCATGCTTTGCCGATTACATCGCCAAATCCGCCAGATGGGCCCGTGTCCTTGCTCATGGCGATACCTCCAGCATCGCACATCGCCTCGTCGGATCCGTCGGCACCACGTCCAGGATAGTAAGATATAACTGTTGACAGGACCCTCTGCGCAATCCGTTGTCTATCGATAAGCGTAGTATGGAGTTGTTGGAGGTCAAGTAATGGGTAATTTCCTGAAGAAAATGGTTAAGAGTCGCTTGGCAGGATAGTGCATACTGTGATGTTTACCTGCATGTAACTCGAGAGTGCCGTGCAGCAGTTCTTTCAAACGTTCCCGAGCCTCGGCAGACGCGGAGTGAGCAGTCGGAGTCGAGCCAACGGAAAGAACGAATGAGGGTCGAGCATCGTCTGCTGAGACAAATGCCTTCGCTAGTTCTGCGGCCTGGTTGACAACCTGGACCTCAGAGGATAGGAAAGAAGACGCCTCGTCGAGGGATGTAGAAGCATAAGAGTTTCCAGCGTGCGCATAGAATCCATAGACATCCACCGCTGGAGAAGCGAAAGCGGCTTTCAAGAGTTCGATAAAGGCTGGAGAACCAGGAACCACTCCTGCACGACTGAGGTGTCGTCGGCACAAAATAGTGTAAGGAGACATTCTTCCACTTGCCTTTGGCCGCCGTCGCATTTAATGAAAACTGACCACAGTCGGCCCTCGGGCAGGGTCTTCTCAAATTCCTCTAGGGCCTTCACTTGGACCGCGTTATCGATGAGAAGGCGAACTGTGCAGCCGTAAGAAGAGACTTCCTCCCATAACTTGGAGAGATCTGCGATCTTGTTGATGGCCACAGGAAGGCCATAGAGAATCTTTTGAACAGTGGCTCAGAGATGCGAAAGAGATGCCATAATGCACCGCATACGTCGTTGATCGTCCCCTCGGATACCAATCCAGAGTTCACCACCTGCCAGGCCTCCATGAGGGTTGAAACTACGACAGCGCCAGTCTTGTCCGCATCCGAAATGAGTTGCAGACGAGTTCCTTCAGCCGTCTTTTCGGGCTTAGGATACTCGCGATTGTTCACGCTTGTGCTACGCACCTTATGAGTCTTGAGATGTGCCCGGAAGCTCGCACCCCATTGACGCGCTTTCGCATGCATCCGTGCACAGTTGGAGGCAAATATAGCACGATCAAGGACAAAAGCAGGCGTCCGAAGCTCGTTTAGTGATTTTCCGACGAATTCTTTAACCAACACATCCTTCTGCGGCAGGGATAGCAGTTGATGCGGCGTGAAGGTCTGGGAGATCGACATGGTGTATGGGAGACTGCTCGCGACGGGTAGGCCGCAATCCTCGTTCACGGCCGCCTTCCGCAGGAAATAATAGCAACGCAAGAGTCACACATGGCTCGAGACGGGCCGATCAATACAGCGCAGGAGGGCAGATGGATGTACGATAGAAGATAAGTTTAGGCGCTCAGGTGCACACCGATATCACAGGACTCCTAATTAATGTTTCGGTAGTGGCTAGGCGGTCCGCCGTAATTTATAAAGAATACGCCAGTACTGCCTACGCTTGTCTGCATCCCCCGTCACCACCAAGTGGCAATTGTCATGGTCAAACCTGTTGCACACCCATTGCATCCCTCCATCGCGTCGCGGATCGACTCTGAGTACGAGGCTTTTCACAATGATAAGCTCCTGTACTTCATGCAGGTGCACGAGATCCCGTGGAGTCCCGCCGTGCGCTCTGGTCCCACCGTCCCCGGGGGCTCCCAGCCCCTTGTTGTAGGCACCGTCAAGGATTATTCGACGAGAGAGAGCAGAGCACCTTGGTTGCGGGTCTTTACCCCTGAAGGAGAGCCACCAGCAGGCGGCTGGCCAGTTTTCATCTTCTTTCATGGAGGTGCGCCGCGCAAGGAATTCGGCACGCAGGGACGCATGGTTTGAGCCATCGCCACAGGCGGCTGGACGTTAGGAAACATCAATTCTGAGAATGCTTTCTCCACAAACATGTGTAAATGTGCGTAAACGCGTGCCCTTGCCCGCATTAACAGTGCGCGAGCTCATGCGTCCGCAAGATGCGAAATGTGTTGTCGTCTCCGTTGACTACCGCCTCGCGCCGGAAAACCCATACCCGGCCGCAGTCGAGGACGCCGTGGAAGCCCTTCAATGGGTGCACGCGAAAGGCCAGCAGTTGCTTGCAATCAATCCCGATCGCATCGCGGTCGGAGGTTCCTCGAGGTATGTGGCCATTAGGAAAGGCCGAAGCCCCTTTAATGATCGTTGTAGTGGCGGTAATCTAGCGGCAGTCATCGCCCTCAAATCGTCCACGCTTGAGCCTCCTATTCCGCTTGTCTTCCAGCTCCTCGTAGTCCCAGTCACTGACAACACCGCGACGCCAGAAAGCATGACACACCAGTCCTGGAAAGAGAATGAATTCACGACGTGGCTCCCGGCTGCGAAGATGATCTGGTTCCAAGACCAATACGTGCCGAACGTTGAAGATCGAACCAGGTGGGACAACTCCCCGCACTTCGCACCTCCTGAATTGTTCTCCAACGCGCCACCTGCGTGGATCGGAGTCACCGAGCTCGACGTATTACGAGATGAGGGCATTGCGTTCGGCAAAAAATTAACGGATGCAGGAAAAGCGGTCGAGACGAAAGTTTACAAGGGATCTCCGCATCCTATCATGGCGATGGATGGTAAGATTTGTTTGAAATGGAGAAACACTAGCTTACCCACTATCATCTCATCCACACTGTGACCTTACAGGGTGAGCAGTCGGCCGGTATTGAAACGAACAAGATTAACTCACTGGACTTGCAGGGTTCTTAAGTCTGGCCAGCAGCTCGTAGCTGACGCGGCCGCGGCTTTAGCTAAGGCGTTTGGAGGAGCTTAACGGCTGAAGTTGAAATAGATAATGATGTCAACACCACAAAAGCAAATTTGGATATTTGATCGAAGCAGGCTCTCAACTGTGCCATGTCAGTAAGTCAGAGTTTCTCGAGCGTAGCTTCAAGCCATACAGCATAAGTAAAAGCTATTAGGATTGGCAAAGAACTTATGCAAAAACAGAGACTTGCTAACAAGTCAGAAGAAAGTGGCATAATGCTGGTGATCGAATGCATCGAGGGCTTCGCCCTAAACATATCTATCAACTATCGTCGATTTTAGAAACAAACCACGAGTACGGCGTAGAAGAGAAGATACAAAGAACCTGCCTGAAACAGTTGGTGCCGACATGATATCGACACCAGGCTAGGCGCACGTTGCAGCAAGAAAGGAACCTAAAGACATTTCAATAATAAACCCCATGGATGGCACACGTGTTCCTGTTTGCATAACCCCATATACTCAGTATGATGACTGGAACGCGCAAAGTTTAAACGTCGATCGTTGACGATTACAAGTGTGCCTGCATGATCGCGTCCGAGATGAAAGCGGCCGACACAGGCTTGCCGCCGAACCACCGGCCATTGAGACCTTGAATTGCCTGTCGAGCAGAGTCAACGCTGCCAAACTTGACGTAAATCTCGCCCTGTACCAGTAACCAGAGACCATTAGCAACTGAGGAATCGAGTAATTGGGGCATGGGCCGCTAACCTGTGATTCCTTATCTATCTTAATGCGCTCAACTGTGCCATACTTGCTTTCACACTCCCCCTTCACGTCATCGGCGAGGTCTTTGTCCCAGTCGCGCTCGGTTTCCCTTTAGACAACAGTGTGTAAGATCTCTCCTAACAGAAAAGGCACGCAAACATACTCTTCGGGATCGAACATATTTCTAAGCAACACACAGCGGGACTCCATAGCCTGGATATTTGGGCGCGATCTGTGGAAGGATGAGAGTGCAGTTGTGTATGAAAGGCCTGTGAACGTACACTGGTTCCGGAGTCGATGGGGTCTCGATCCTAGCAAGTTTCTGCATTAGTGCTTGACGAGACGCCGCGTTCAAATTACCGCCTGTAACAAAAGCAGATCATCTGGTCAAACTTAGGACTTTGGAACTAAGACGTGACACTTACCTCCAGCTTCATCCAAGGAATCCTGCTGGGTATACCTGATCGATCCTTTCTCGTGGACCGTATTTACGCGAAGCTGTTTGACAGGATGAGGATGTAAACAGCAGGCACTCGAGCACTACTCACAGTTCGCCCAGCTAACTCAAACCCGTCCATCTGCTCTAGAGCCATCCCAGCATCCTCAGAACGTTTATACTGAACAAATGCATAACCTTTGCTGCGACCGGTCACCGGGTCCTTGTGAAGATCAACAAACTCAAGCTCGCCAAAGGGCTCGAAAACCTGTTTGATGTCGCTCTCTGTCAAGTTAAAGTGAAGAGAGCCGACGTAGAGCCTGTCCTCCTGGTCAAGGTTTGCAGGCGGGAAAGCTGCCTCAGGATGCTTACTGCATAGAGCCACGGCCAGCGCGCACACCGGGTGGCAAATTCAAGGTACTTTAAGAACAAAAAATTAGTAGATTTGAGGGAAATGTTATGAAAACTTACCCATCGCCTGCGTGAGTTTTGTTGCGTTCAGCTTCAGTCAACTGGACTTTTATTGGCAAACCCATGACAACCGTGCCACTAAGATTTATGGCCTTATCAACAAGGTCGATGTTGCGGAACTCGACGTAGCCGATTCTGAAGAACGAGGGAATAATGAGTTTTTCCAAATGATTGGATGAAGAACACACCCTTTAGAGCGACGAGACAGCCTGTCTGTCACAATCCTTGCGTCGAGAACAGTGTTGTCCCCGAGTTTGTCTTCGAAGAAGTAGCCCAGATCACGAGCCGTAAGGCGCGCTGCCAGCTGAGAAACAAACACGGACCGGGCTTCTGAGTCTTCGGGATTCGGCTCCTCTTCCATTGGCTCGTCCGGGGGTGCATCATAAGTCGGGGACGGCCTGACAGCTAATGAGTAAAACTCATAGTCACAGCACACTTTCACATACTTCTGAATCGGCGGAGTCGGAGGACGCCGAGTCTTGTCACGATCGTCGTCGAACCCGCGACGGTCATCTCTACCACCGCGGAACCGAGGACGGTCATCAAACTCATCGCGAGGGTCACGGGCACGGGGAGGCCTGTCGCCGTACCGGTCGTGGTCTCGGCTATGGCCCCTATCACCTCGGTGAGGACTGTCGACGTCGTCAATGTCTGGACGTTTCCTTTTGCCGCGATCTCCGTCGACATGGTCCCCTTCGTCATCACGTTTACGGCGTCGACGATCTTTGTCTTCGTGGTGACGTCTGTCCCGGTCTCTGTCGTAGTCGCGGTCATGGTCCCTATGGGGGCGCTCACGAGAGCGGCTGCGTCCATTGTGTCTATCACGAGTTTTTTCTCCGTCTCGGCGTCGATCGCGGCGCTCTCTGGACGACGACCTGTGGGACCTACGAGTCCGAAGGGTGTCTGAGGAACGATCCCTAGAGCGAACACTGTAATGCCCCTAGTCAACGACAGCTTTCATATCTTTGTATAGTTCCATATACATACGACCTCTGATCCATGGCTTTTTCGGAGGTACCGTTGTCAGACATAGAGGGTAGGTGAATTGTCCCGACTTGCTGGAGGTGACGGAGAGAGTCAAAAGGCAAAGACGCTGTAGGCGGTAGCTTGTGTCCTAAAAGAGTTTCCTTTTCTCACGGCCCTTCTGGGCTCCTCTCCGGCCGACCGTTGTCGACGGTGCTCCGCGAAGCTTGTTCTTGACCTCCACCGCCTGCCTGCTTCGGTATCACGATGGCGATTGATGACTATGAAGCTGATGCCACGGAACTTCTTGAAACTTACGGCAAGTCGTATCACTTTGAGAAACCATCTATATCGCCCTATGCTGAACAGACCTACGAGCAGACTTTCTCATGAAATACATAGTCATCGGTAAGTCTTCTGGTACTCGATATTTACCGAAAATGTCCACATACGCTCAGGTGAAGCTGGGACGGGAAAATCCTGTTTATTACACCATTTCACACACAATTCGTGTTCGTTCTGGTCCTACATTGATCCGGTTTACTCGCTCATTATCCGTCTGCTATTACCAGTCAAGGATCATTCCCAGCATACCATAGGCGTGGAGTTTTCGAGTAGGATGGTGAGGCTTGGGGAGAAGCGTATAAAGCTTCAAGTACGTGGCTGCCGATTTTGTGCTATGGTTCTCTTCTCAAAATCCATTCAGCTTTGGGACACAGCAGGACAAGAGAGATTCCGGTGAGCTTCGGCTTCGGCTTTCTCATCGCAGGCAGTCGGCCTACCCACAAAACTTCCCAGCTCTGTTACTCGTAGTTACTATCGAGGGGCCGCAGGAGCTGTACTGGTATATGACATCACAGAGTGAGGACTCACACATCCCTCAGCGGCTTACGGTTGATCGTGGTGCAGTCGAGCTTCTTTCTTGAGCTTGCCTAGGTGGTTAGCCGACGCACGAGCACTAGCAAGTCCCGATCTTGTCGTCGTGCTTGTAGGCAACAAATCGGATCGAGAGGACGAGAGGCAAGTTGAATGGGCGGAAGCAAATCGGTGGGCTGCCGAGAATAGTACGCTGTCGTGGCCCATCACTAAGTCTTATACTCAAATAAGCATCCAGGTATCCACTTTCTCGAAACGTCATCACTCACTGGCGACAATGTGGAGGCCCCCTTCCTCATGGCTGCAAGATCAATACTACTCGCCATCGAATCCGGGACGCTTAACCCAGAGAAAGCTGGAAGTGGTGTCAGCTACGGCGATCGGGCTCTGCGTCGCGTCAATAGCTCAAGCCATCTCAGTTTTGGAAGTCTGAGTGGTCGGAGGCGAAGGTCTACAGGCTTCAAATTGAAAGACTTAGTACCTGGGACAGGTAGAGGATGCTGTTGAATACTGGAATAGAACGCTATTTGCGCCCCATAGGTGCGAGATTTCCACTTTCCTGTGGCTGTCATCTTAAGCCTCATCAAGGTTCATCTCACGTCACTGCTTGTATATCTGTACACCGTATCATGTGCTCTCTGTGGATTACTTTTCTTGGCCTACCTGCATACCCGCCTTCGCTCATTCGTTATACCGTATCTTCACATCCACTCCACCTCCGTGCGTACTGTACTGCTCGCTGCACATTACCCATGTTCTGTTTCCCATCGTTTCCGGCCCGTCCGTCAGTACGTAGACCAACCTCTAGACTAATCTGTAAATCACGTCCGATAGTTGGCACTGCGAACTCTGGTGCCGTGCGACCGAGTTCGCAGACGTGAGAAAGGCCCAAGGAAAGGCCTGCGAGTTGGGGTACCTTCGTCTATTTCCGTCTTGCCGACGTGTTATGCTACGATCGGGGTTCTGACTTGTTATCTCGGTATGTAGCTCTCCTTCGGCCGGGAAAAGGCGTCTCCCGCCTACCGCTTGAAGCAGAAGGCGGCAGCGGCACGAAGATCTGGCCACCGGTACCATGACGCGTGATGTTAACAGCATGGTCGACGCGCTTCCGGGAACATAGTTGCGTGTGGTTCGAGCTACATCCGAACTTACATGGAATCCTCCATGCGCTCCCGTCTGCTCTATCTCAATCTGGCTGGCAGCCACGCTTTCCGTGGGCCCGATGAACCGCGTGTGAAAGGTCATCTGGTGTCCCTGTTGCTATTCCCTCGCCCGCAGAAGCCATGGGTGCTGGCAATTGCACGACCTATTGACGAAGTTTTTCCATGCTTGCATTCGACGATATATGCCATGCTATCCCGACTCCGGAAGACGGTCCCTCCCCCGTGGTGGCTCTTCATCATGCCCACTTGAACTCTGAGTTCTGCCCCTGGGATGCCCGTCAACAGCCTTTCGACGACCACACCAAGAATTCCGGCCGGTAAGTGCACTCTTTTGTAGCCACTATAGCAAGCTCTCTCCGACCGAAGCGGTCTCTGTCGGCGCTGGAGTACCGGTCTTTGCTTCTTTCGCTTCATGAGCGGCCCTACGTGAGGGGCGCGGTGTCCCTGCCGGATACGAAGCAGCTATATGGGAATATCATATCCTATTTCTGGCCGTTGTGGTTTCTGTGCGCCCTCTGTTTTTGACGCACTAGCTCCATACACTCACTGGGTTGACGCTGATACTGCTACTATTTTCCTCAGCCGCATCCAGTTCAGCGACGAGCAGTGCTTCCACTACGTCGAGCAGTAGTTTTCAAGCTTCCACGTCGTCATCGCTCTCTTCCGTGCCGTCGTCCACATTTTCCTTCGTTTCCACGACATCTCGCAGCGATATACCGACATCTACGCAGGGGTGGGTGGCTATTATAATTCAACTAGTAAGCATCAGGCTGATATATGAAGGGACAGGTCCAAGGACGCTGCCATACCTACGCCAGCTAATCCCATCCAGAGCCCAAGCATACATAAGTCGATCACTCAATTCCCAAGCTCAAGCTCCGTCATGTCTTTTCCTCGATCACCGGTCACCGCTGCTGCGTCCTCTCCATCCGGGACTACTTCGACTACCACAGGTTCGCTATCGGAGGCACAGAGCGCGTCAGCTTCCTCTATGAAGGCGGAGTCGCGATCGGCCGCTTCATCCTCCGCAACTCCTGCTTCTTCCCTCGTTTCATCAGCGAAGGTAGCTCCTTCGCCAGCAGACACGTCGTCAACTCCTGTCAATGTTAGCTCCGTTCCTCAGCCGTCCAATTCACCCACTGTATCGCCACCAACAAAGCTGACCGCTAATGGTGGACTCGCACAGGCTGCCCCAACAGAAACATCTTCACTATCCGGGGCGGGAGGTTCGTTTTCTGGGACTGTTTCAACCTCAGCTTCCACTTCCCCCTTCGTGTCGCCTCTCATGTCTTCGGTGTCTAATGTGAGATCTTCGTCCGGCTTAGATCCCCCCTCTACGATTTCGTCGAATATTGTGCACGTCCCGGCCAGCACGGTATTCAGCACGACCATAAAGGCTCCTGACTCAACGTTCTCCAGTCCTGTCGCGTTGACCGTCACGGGCCAAAACGGTCAAAAGTCTTTGTCGACTCCCGCTCTGATTACGTCTGTTGCTCCTTCTACAGCTACAGATGGCACGGTAGTGGAAGTTACTCAGGTCATTGCGAATCCGAATAACAACGGAAACCTTAATACCTTCGGTCGTCATTCGTAGGTTCCCTCTTTGTTCATAACGAGTTGTCTGTAACGTTTTGATCGAAGCTTCTTTGACAATCATGGCGCCGTGATTGGTACCTTCATTGCTGCCGGCATTGTGGCAGCTGCTTTCCTCAGCATCGCTGTCTGTCTCGCCCGCCGCCACAGGAGGCGTGCACGAAGGCACCGTCTCGAGGCTGTGCTTCCCACGAATCCCTTCAGCAACACAACGGAGGATCAGTCCGCTATGTCTCAGCGTCTTTCTACACACCACGAATTCGGTGGTAACTACCGCGAAGGATCCCCTACCATCCGCCTGCCCGACACCGCACGGGTGTACTCCGATGTTGGCACGTCTAGTCACGGGGCTGCTCATGCATACGAGGGACCCTTCAGCGACTATCACTCGCCCAGGCGCGATTCCTTCCGTGGCGAAGCGGATGTACCACTCGACAACCGCCCCCATTCTCGTCAGTTGTCCACGCCGTCCATCTACCCCTCCTCTGTTTCAGACGACGACGAGGATTCGCTATATCGGAAAGAAATGGAGACCCGTGCGTCTCTGCCGCCTGCCCGCCACACGCCGTCTCTTGAGCATGCGAATCTCCACCGGACAAGCGAACGCCCATCAACTCAGGAGACACAGCTGGAAGAGCTGAACAGGGAACACCCGCCACTGAAGCCTGAGCTCTCAGTGACCCGTACTGTCTCGCCCATGAGCCAAGGATATACATCTTCATCCCAGGACCATGACACCATTGTGGGTCTCAGTACGCCAACGTCCGACAACGGCACGCTCGCTGCGTCAGAGGAAAGCTTTAAGGGCCACCCAATGCTTCCGTCGCCGTCCTCTGCCTTCTTGCGTAGACAGCTCTCGAAACGGACGCCATTGGATGTGAGTGGGGGATTTGTATCCGCTGAAATAATATTTTGAGCTGACGTGACGCTTCGCACACAACAGACAGCTGTCTTGTCTCCGACTCGTCTCTCGAGCACCGATGCATCTATGGCGCCGGGAACTGCTCTTTAGTCTCCAGACGAAGGCTCATGCATTTGATCGGTCAAGGGGAAGGTGACATGTGCGGCTGTATTGTACGATATTACACATAGTCTGGCTATTGTGCTGTAATGCATTGCTCCTGTATTATTACATTCAATAAACCAAGACCATTGGCAGACAGTGAAGCTTATCACTCACCGCCGGAGATGATGCCCCTACTCGCTCGCTTGAGCGACGCGTGTGCTATCCGTAGTAAACCCGTAGCCCTGCCGAGGAAGTTCCAGTCATGCAGTTCGTCTGACTCCCCGCGGATACTTACCGATCCGGCGTTATAGATTACATTCTCGAGTCCTCCTTCGGGCGATGTAGTGGCGATTCCATCCTTCACCACAATAAGGTCGTATCCCCGGTAGTATGCATCCACCATGGTTCCCAAAACGCACTGTTGTCAACGTCAATGGCCCCACTACGACCATGATGCGGCAATGGTACACATACCTGGTCGGCATTGACACCTGCAACAAAAAGCGTCTTGATACCGCTCTCCCGGAGGTACAAATCGAGCGCCGTCTGATAGCCCCACAAGCCACTCATCCTGTAAAGTATCATCTCCTCCGAGCCGTTGACTAATAAGATTGAATCTACCTGTTCTTGTGAATCCAGACGTCCGTTCCTGCCTTTTCACCCTGCACATACGCATCTTGCAAAGGTCCATAGAGCTCCGAATTGCGTGCGCCGCGCATTAATAGCCTGCCCCACCCTCCTGGAATTTCCGCGCCGAAGCCGCCCCGCCCACTCTTCTGAAAGCCGCGGACCAGAGATGGAGGAATCGTTTCCAGCTCGTGGTCTGTCAAGCCCCAGTTACTGTATATGCGGTTGTATGTTGTCGCGACAATGTTAGCTAGAACTTGAGAAGGTTGCCTGGAGGCCCACTTACACCCAAAGGATCTTGACACCTTTCTCGCGGAGAGCAGAGGCCGATTTGAGAATCGGGTCGACGCAAGCCAAACCTGTTGGATGGACCCTCATATCCGGATGAAGGAAAAAGCTATTCACGATGTGGTGCTCGATAGCATGTTCACGAGAAACCCAGACGATCAGGCGTACTTCTGCATGTCAACGATCACGTATGCAGTCGCTGTCGGATTCAAGCGTACGACGCGGTCACCATCGACAGCAATGTCGAGTAATCCAGCCACTCGGGGCGGCTCATTCGCCTCGCCTTCTGCGGGCAAATGGACCTTCCTGCTGACGTCCACAAGCCCCGACGGGTCTGCGGGAGAAGCGTTGTTAAGTCTTCAGAAAGCTTTTGACATATTCGGTCTCATGGAACGTGCCCACATTCGACCCAGAATTCGCTTGCATTGCCATACTCCTTCGCTACGCCAACTCTGGGACGGGTTGTCATGCCGAGGATGGGTTGATCGTGGATCGGTACAGCGAGCGACATGATGATAAGCAGAACACCAGCTGAGCAGTTTACTCCGCACACTCACGGCCGTTAGCGTGTGCTATATACAAAAGCACCGATGATAATTGACGGCGCAGAAGCTGAATGATCACACGCCTGTGTGAGACGGCGGGTATCCTTAGGTGCCGCGAGTGGGCATGTGACAGATCAAGGCCAGATAGGACTGGACTGGAGAAGCCGTGGCTGAGGACAGCCTCACGTATAAGAGCCACGGCCATCCATTAACACCAAAAGATACCAACAGCTATTCATGAGCCCTGCTTACAATTTGTCCCAAGTAAAATTAGATTTCAGCCTCGTTTCTGACCGCGATTAGATGTCGTTGCGAGCGAGAAGGTTCGCAGTGCCAGACGCTACCGGCCAATCTGAGTGCTGGTAGATAAGGACCGAGAAAAGGAACATAGACTTACGAATGCCGGAAAGCGCGCCAGACACGGCAAGATTCTTAAGGGTCGTGGATATGGCGGCCGGAGAGGAGTTGCCATTGCGGCCGATGAGGTAAGCGATGAGCCCAGCTACGTGGGGTGTGGCCATCGACGTCCCACTAATGGTGTTGGTCGCCTGATGTGTGCAGTGCTTAGGTGTGTGAAAGTAAGAGGCACAAAATGCGAACCGTCGAGCTGCCAATCCATGAGCTGGTGACGGACACACCAGGAGCAAAGAGATCGACGACGGAGCCGAAGTTGGAGAATGAAGCAATCGCGTCGGTGATGCTGCTCGCGCCAATTGTGTTAGCCGTGGCCACACGAGCTGGGCTGGTGTTAGCAGCGTTGGTGGCCGAGTTGCCTGTATACATTTTGGGTTTCTAGGGACGGCAGCCTACGAAGAGCTGCTTACCGGCCGCAACGGTCACATGGACGCTGTGCATCATCGAGAAAATCTAGTCAGCAAGAAAGACAATCGACGAGACGTTCAACTGACCCTTGGCTGATGAGCTGCGTGGAGTGACGGATAAATCGCAGCGCACACAGAAGAGTTTATTTAAACCACTATACCGAAGACACAGCGCTGTCAAGCGCCGTCGAAGCGCTGCCCCCAAGACTCATCGTCGCGATGGACGGACGACCAGACGAGCGCGCCGACGTAGCCACGAAGTTAAGACCCGAGACACTGGCCCATAGTCAATATCACATATCAACACCAACCGCAGTAACCCACATGTCGGAGACGGTGCCGCTACCTCCGTCGTTGAGGACCTTCACGGCGATGAGGCTCGCGGCCTTCGCAACACCCCAGCGCGTGCCAGCAGCGGTACCGCTGACGTGCGTTCCATGGCCGTTGCCGTCGACATTCTGGCTGCTGCCGAAGACTGCGCCAAGCCTGGCACGGCCCCCAAAATCGCTCTGATGCGCGGTTAGAGACAAGTCGCGCAAACTAGGCTGATAGATACTATACATGGGTTGTGGAGATACCGGTGTCTGTAATGCCCGGTCAGAAGGCGATATCTTGCAGTGAGATGATCATAGCCCACCAACAACGTAGATGTCGACTCCTGCTCCAGCTGAAGAGTCGTATTGGTAGCTGTAAGTCAGTGCCGTAGCAGAACCAGTGAGAGCGTTATTGGTGCTGAGGCGGGCGAGGCCCCAGGGTGCATTCGACCTGGAACGGTAAGTTCAACAAGCAGTCGACGTCGTTTGCGGATTGCACATGCTCGGTAACGGTCGCAAAAGTGTGCATGATCCCGTCTTCTTCGATAGACTCGACGTCCGGGGATGCTCTGAGCGCGTTGAGCGCATCCTCCGAGAACTCACCTAGGCCGTTGGCGTGAGCAAGAACATCGCAAAAACGATATGAGCACACTCACCAGCATAGCCGTGTAGCACAGACGAATCCCATTCTGCGTTTGTGACCGTGACGGCCGAACCAGAAGTTAAGCGTGCAGACTCGAGCCATGAAAGGTGCGCGCTCTTCTCGACCTCCGACTTGAGTGTGACGATATGCCGACCAGAAATCTCGCCCGCAAAGTGTTGGACAGTGAGCATCTGCACGGGCGAGCCAAAGACGGGCGCCGTAAGGAGCGCGAAGGCAGTGAGTACGGTGCTGATCATGATTGCGATGATTGCTAGGTGCTGATGAGGCTACCAGTAAACTTCCCTCGAAGGT
The DNA here is from genome assembly GCA_022160365.1 of Vararia minispora EC-137. Classification (NCBI taxonomy): domain Eukaryota; kingdom Fungi; phylum Basidiomycota; class Agaricomycetes; order Russulales; family Lachnocladiaceae; genus Vararia; species Vararia minispora. The sequence goes on from MU273537.1 coordinate 79,890, forward strand.
TGGTTAGCCTCTTTTGCAGAGAGAGGATTTTATACCCTGAAGCTAGTGCATTAGACCCTAGAGAGCGGGCCATCGCGCATGCTATCTTCGGGAGACCCTTCATTATCGTCTGCTGGACCGTATGGCACAACTATGAGCACCGTTCTCGACAGAACGAAAAGCAGAGCCCTGGGTCGAGGACCTCTGGCGACCTGCGTGTGGGCACGATAGAATGGGAATAAGTTGTTGCTTGGACGCAAGCCAAGACACACAACCGTACAGAGCCATGTGTCGTGAAGGAACCCCATCGCGCCAAGCGTCAACGTACCTATTCTAGAAGACAGCCTACCTCCTCTGAGCTCACTGAATTTCTCCCACCTTCAGCTCGTGAGACGGAATCTTGCACGTGGCTGGCCGCGCGACACAACTAACCACCACGGAGTCTCACATCGCATCAGTTCTTGGCATGCTCCTGCGCGACTAAACTCCTCGCGCACGCCAAGCGAAGGTCATTTAATCGTTGGAATTGACCGGCGTGGCCAAACGCCTATGGTATCAGATTGCGCGCGTAGCCCGCAACATGTCGAAAACGAGAATTCCAAATGCAAGGATGATACTTCCTGAGCCTGCAACGCTCCAAAAAGTGATCACGCTCGGGCCTTGCCCGAACAGAACATCTGCGACGAATACAAGGACGATCGTGAGGAGATTCCCAACGCTCACGACGATAGGGCCCCAGACGTTGAGGAGAACCTGCAACAATACATAAATGAGGGCAAAAACGAGGCGAAATCTGGCGTACCATTAATCCCGAGTTAAACACAACGCCGGACACAGCAATCCCAATGATAGAGAACACCGTCCACCAATCCGGAGGAAGCATGAACTTCTCCCATCCCATGTAATTCAGCACAGGAAGAAAAACTATGAGCAAGGCGAACGTGAAAAGACCGATTGCGGATGTGATGAAGTTCGGATGGAAGCCAAATGGCGGCGGGTACACTGCGTCGGCGAACGGTGTCACTTCTGCGTCGGGAAGTTCGTGCAGGGAGTCCTCGCTTGATATGGACAGGCGCTCGTAAAGCTCATCCGCGATGAGTGGTTCAGGGTCCGTCGGCAGGGCGGCGTGGCGCTTGTAAAGGACTTGATATAGACCGTAGCCGACAGATGCCACAAGTGTCATGAGATCGCCGAGAAGCGGCGCTGAAGACATGGACGTCTTGGATGCTTCGCCGCCTGACAGCTGTGAACCGCCATAGACGACAGCCATGACGCCAACCGTGGCGAGAGCGACAGCAATGAGCTTATGCTTGTCCCAGGGGAGACTGTATAGGTAGACTGTGATGATATATGCGAAAAACGCGTTCGTATTCCAGATAGCAGTTACATCACTGAGGCTAAGGGGCAAGGGAGTAGGTATCAAGAAAGCGGGGTGCGGAACGATCTGGGTGCGGAACGTACGGAGCAAGGGTAACGGCTGCGAACCACAACAGTGCTGGGACGGTTGTGCCGATAGTACACAAGAAGGCCAGCCGACAGAACTTGTAGGCCGGGAAAGGGGAACAGAGGGTTACAGAGGTCTTTTGACCCAGGGGCGCGTTGTGTATCTTGACAGCATATATTACGCCCTTGAGGAGATTACGCGGGCTCTGGTGTGAGGACAGCAGGCCCAAATGGACAGGGAATATGAAGAAAAATGACGAGTGGACAACGTAGCTATCACGTCAGACCCATGATCAGCGACTAATTTTACATAGAGAAACTGTGGGACGCACAATAGAAAGAACGGCTGGCGATAACCAAGCGTTGTTTGTACGTACTGGTCACCCGTCAGGAGAGGTGCGGAGAAAGCGAGCAGGTGACACACCCGGGTAAGCTCTGACTCTGCTACAAAAGCAAATAGTACGCAGATAAACAGAGCAAACGCAGCCGAACCGGCCACCATCCCAGTCTCGAGCTCTATACGTTTGATCGTGTGCGGATACGAACCTTGCGGCCTACCTCACCTCAGGAGCACTACTCCCCGTCTCCGCGACGTGGGAATATTCGGCCCGCGGCCCCTTTTGCCGATTCTGGTGAAGCGACGCGCTTGGACATCCGTCCACGCATTCCTACACCTGTGCTACAACGGCAACGATGCTGCGCGCCATCCTCCAGTCAACCCGACCTATCCTTTCCCGCTTCCGGCTCGCCCAGCTCCCTGGGACTCTATTCGCGCATGCCCATCCCCATGCACACTATACACATCCTGCCGTCCCTGCGCTAGCACGTGGCATGAAGGTTCGCGCGTCCGTCAAGCGCCTGTGCGACAACTGCACCGTCGTTCGTCGGAAGGGGCGCATTTATGTTCTGTGCTCGGTCAACCCGCGCCACAAGCAGGTGTGTTGCTCTCTGTTTTTCCCGACATTTTCTTAATCCGCCGTGATAGCGACAGGGCTGAGTACAGGTCTCGTACATCCACAGAGGAGAGGAGCTCCGGCGGTACGTGTTTCTCTGTTAACCATTTCCTCGTCTTACATGCCTTTAGCAATGCGTCTTTCGATGGTGCTGGGAGAGTGCGATCACCTTGCGTATTCATAAATCAGTCGTATCATACACAGCGTGTAAAAGCTTTGATAATTCCGAAAAGCATTTTCGAGGCAAGCAAGGAGACAACAGCATATTTCACAGCAAGATACACGGCGTGCCGGAACCGAAAACGGCATATACAGAACCTTCACGCCTCCCACTTACGTGCCTCGCTCCCCTGTGGCGGGCGGATGGGCACACGCTCCTTCCTGACTTCATCCCAGTTGGTCGAGAGCGCAGTGCCACCCGACTCTTGGAAGCTCTTCATCATCGCCTTGCGCGTGTCGTCATCAGCGTCCTTATACAGTTTCTGGAAGAACTCATTGAGCGTGTTGTCGCCGTTCACGTTCGGATCCTCCTGGCTCGTCTTGGGCGCTTCGGCGTCAAGGATCGCTTGAGAAACCGAGTCCCAGTTCTTACGCGCCATAGGAATTGTGCTTGTCCGAGGGCCGGGCACGGCCGAGTTTGCAAGGGCTGTTTCGAACCCGAGTGAGACATGTGGCGCGAGAGAATGCAAGACACACGATCAGGCGCATCGCCGATGAGGCCTCCCCAGCGCGTCGGAGCGGCCTTGGCGAGCTTAAGTTCGATCTTGACTTTGCCGACAAAGAAAGAAGACTGCTCCGGCAAGATCTGGCCTTTCAGCGGGCCGAGCTCGAGGTGTTTGTCCCCGTGCGCGTAGATAACCTAGAAGATCGCGTGCTGCAATGAAAAAGCGCGAGAGAATGTGAGGGAGCAACTGCACGTACGCTGCGGGGCTGAAACTGGACAGAGACTTTGTCCGGGTCCGCGTTGCGGTCGAAGATGGACACGACGACGCGCTCATCGGTCTCATAGTACTCGTGCCTGTTGAGAACCGGTGAGACACGCGGAGATCGGACGGGATGAGAGACAAGCTGGATACCTTATGGTGGACATGGTGGCAGTCGAATGAGGAGATGGGGTTGACGCCGCTCGGGGTGGCAAGGACAACAGGAGTAGGTCTGTGCTAGGCCCATGCCGTGAGCGTGTCTAGAAAATTCCCTAATATTCCACGCGCTGACGGCGGCGCAGAGATGCTTCATCTGCGCAAGAGCTCAAAACCGCGGCTCGCAAATCTTTCTCCACTGCCTCGACCTACCGGCTCCTTTCTCTGACTTCGAGCTCATCATGAGTATGGCAACGCTGGCCTTATCGTTGCCAAAGAATGCGAATACACACGATGCTCGATTTTGTACGGACTACTACGGCGGGGCACAGTGACGTCAATATTAATGGGGTTACCCCGGACCAACCCCAGACCCTTCGAGGCGCGCACGCCTCTAGAGTCGTAGTTCGCATTTGCTTTTAAATCCTTTCACTTCCACTTTCCCGACAGCCCTATCCATCTATGTCTGAATCCACACAGCTGAGTATTCCTAAAGCCGTACTATACGTCGACAGCGACCATGCATGGTCGATCGCAGGTGTGTCCATAGTCCGTTTCGCAGTCTGTCCATCGACTAACAGATCTAGTCCGCATCTGCTTGTACGTCTTTGTTCAGTCTATGACCACGATCCGTATTAACCTTGTCCTCATTCCAGAGAGGAGAAGGGCTACGGTTCCGATGAAATCAGCGTGAAGTTCGTCGATCTCTGTACGCTTGTTGTCCTTTTAAACTTGCACCCTCCTCAAAATTTTGTCAGCTAAAGGCGAGAGCTACGCGCCGACGTTCCTGCGTTTGAACCCTCTTGGTGAGGCCGATAAGTCATCTCGATGTCTCACTAACGCTCAACGTGGTTCAGGGACTCTGCCGACGCTCATCGTGCCATTCGAGAACACGCTTGCGCCCGACACTGAGGCCAGGTACAAAGCGGTGACGGATGTGGAGGTGCGAGCCTACGCCGCGTCAGATATGACGAGAGCGAAAGCAAACCCATGACCCTAGACGATTATCACAACCCTGGACCGCTCGCGCTCCGCGACGTCACGCACGCGTACGACGTCCTCCGCGCCCTCGCCTTCGCTCTCGCCCGCAACGATCGAACTCTCCTCGCTCGCGCGCACGATCATCCAGCTCCTGCATTCGGGTCCCGCGTCGCCCGAGCTGCTTTTTTTCATGAACGCGCGCAATGACGCGGAGCTGAAGGGGGTTGCGGCCACCGTGCGGCCGTTCCTTGAGGGCCGTAAGGAGGCGCTTGACGGATTCCTGTCGCAGAACGCGACAAACGAGGTACGCGCGTCGCAGAAGACGCGCAAGTTCTGGGAGGACAAGAAGGAAGCGGCGGAGCGCCTGTTGGCCGTGTTCGTCACCGCTGATAAGAGCGAGGCCGAGCTGGACGAGACAGATAAGAAGGTGCGGGCGGAGTACTATGAGAACAGCAAGGCGGCCTGGGAGGTCGGGCTCGGGCTTGTTCTAACTAAGCTCAGTGCGGAAATGAGGGGTCCGTTCGCGCTCGGTGAGCCGCCTGGGCGCAATCTACGGGTCGGCTGAACTTATGAACATGACTTTAGGCGATCAGTTTTCGATAGCGGATGTGCACCTGTCAGGTTGGTTGAGATACGTTGTCAAGCTGGCTGGGGGCAGTGGCGGCGACAGCGGTGCAGACGCGATAGGGAAGCTAGAGGGACATGTTGGTGGTGGGTTTGCGCTGCCGCGAATTTCCAACAGTGCTGCGGGCACGAGTGCGCAGGCGACGGCGGCGGGTCCGGAAACGACGACGCCGAAAGCGTCCGACGAGAAGGCACCGACGACGACGAAATTAGAGGCGTTCTGGGATAATGTGAAGGAGCGGGGGAGCTGGAAGGCTATGTGATAAACAGTTTGTTGAACAGCAATGGCAGGTAGTAGTAAGGGTATACAATCGGAAGGCATGTACACGACGCGCAGCGATCATCTGACGGGCGGTGGACGGTAACCATATACGCGGTGCGCGTGAACCAAGTTAGAACCTGGCCGCCGTCATGCCGACCCCTACGAGTAGTCGTCTTACTCCTGCTCGTCTCAGTTCTAGGCAGACTTTCACCGACGAAGACACACAGCCTGCTCTTCCTCGACACGTTCGTCCTTCTTCAAGGACCTCTTCGGTCGCCGTCCCGTCGAGCCCTACTCTTCCGTCCTTACAACCTCATTCCTTCTTCTACGCCGGCATGCACTCCCCAGACCCTTCCAGGGCACCTTCCCCACTTCCCTTTCTCTACTCGGGAGGCCCATCTTCGACGAACTCAGACTCGGACAGCGAGAGCAGCGCTCCCGTCCTCTCTCGTCGCCGAAGAGCATGGCCCCGTGAACGCCCCCCGCGCTGGTGGTCTATCGCAGACTCTTCGTCCAAGCGACGAAGGAGTACCAACTGGTTTATCCGTCACGCACGCTGGGCCTCCCGCCTTATCTTCCGACTACCGTGCTGTCCCAGGCATCCTTTTACCATCGTGCGTCCTTCCCTCGCTGCATATCATCCTTCGTGCGCTCACCTCGGTCTTGGCATCTGTAAGCTACTCACATTCGTCATCTTCTCCGCTTTCGCCGTTGCTCTCACATTCACAATTATTTACATCCTCAATCCCGACAAGGAAGCGCTACCATGGCGCGCGTACTGCGCCGTTCCGGTGTCGTCCTTCGACCCACCTCCTCTAGACGCGCCAGTCACAAGCCCTGACATCTTCAGTGTCGATGCGTCCGCCCCTTACCCGTCCTTCCCTCCCGCAGACTTCGATTCCTTATCCCCTGCTGGCGTCTTCCTTGGCGTCTTCTCCATCGACTCCTCCGTCGAGCGTCGAATGCTGATAAGAAATACATGGGCATCACACCAAAGAAGTCGGGGTGGTGCCGGCGCTGGAGATGATGGGCATGGCACGTCGCGTACTATCGTTCGTTTTGTTCTTGGTCAGCCACGGAAGACATGGGAACGGAGGATTATGCTGGAAATGGAGCGTGCGTCGCGTTTTCCGCTGTTCATTCCAACGCAGCTGACTTGGCGTATTGACCTCACACACAGAATACGGCGACATAGTCATCTTACCGATGAGCGAGAACATGAACGGTGGCAAATCGAATGTGTTTTTTACCTGGGCCGCGACCATGGCGTGGGTGCCACCCGTCTTCAACGCCTCTGACGCCGCTCCGCGATATTCTTACTCCGGCGAGAGCTCCACACCCCCGGTCCTTGCCGCACACGACCCAGTCTACGCGCATGAAGACGCCGCCTCCGCGTCCCCGCACGACTGGGTACGCCCAGACTTTGTCGTCAAGGCGGATGACGACTCGTTCGTGATGCTTGCTGAGCTCGAAGCACGGCTGCGTGTGACGCTGCATGCACCCTCCGGGGTCCATTCCTCACACTCGCCGACATACGCTACACAGCAACAGCACACGCTACGGTCGCAGTCTGCCGTCTCTCATTCGCATGCCTCGAATCTCAATAACAGCGTGCTCCATGCCAGCCCTGCACCCGACTTGTCCCCTGATCCACTTGTTTATTGGGGATACCTCGTCAAGCAGCGCTTCATGGCTGGGGAACTCTACGCACTCAGTTGGCCGCTCGTCACGTATGCCGCAACGGACGATGCTGTCAAGACGCAAGTGCGCGGTGCGGAGGACAAGATCACGGCGGGCTGGATGCGTGGGCATCCCCGCGCGGACGAGATCCGATGGGTAAACGAGCGTTGCTGGATCTACGACCACCCGAAGTCGGGTACCGTGTAAGTTTCCGTAGCGCATCACGCCCTCTTCCTCACCCCTGACGTCGTCGCTTTTCCGCTCGCTCCACGCAGATATTCACATGGCTTCCTCTTCCCGTCCGAAGCGGCGCGCGTCCGCAAGACGATCAAATCCTACAAGGAGCTTACCGCGCCTGACATCACAGGACCAAATAGCGGCAGCACTGCAGCGGGAGCCACGCTGAGCACCGCTCTTCCCATTCCGCGCGAGTGGACGCGCTCGACCGTCACGACCTTCGGCACGCGTTACGCAGAGCCGATCGCAGGCCTCTCCACACTTTCCAGCGTCGAAGCGCTCGTCGAAGGCAGTGTGATGTCGCAGCTGCACGAGGGTGCGTACGCTCATCCTCCGATTGTCTTCGGCGATTTCTGACCGGGCGAGCTTGTTTGTACTATAGGGAGCATTCTCACGCCCGAGATGGCGTGGCGGCAACGCGAAGGTCGCACAACACGATATGAAGGCAAGAGGCTCGGCGGAACCGTCGTCGTGCACTTCATCAAGAAAAATATGTGGTACCTCGAGACGGCGCTCGCACTGCTGGGTGGAGATGAGGAGACGGCGCTCGAGCGCGAGCGGAGACTGCGCCTCGAAGGGAAGCGTGAAAGAAGGTTATAACCCCGTGCTTACTTGGGATCCGGGAGGCCGGGGCAGATTCGAGGACGCTTTTTTTCGCCTGCTTCTGTCTTTGGTTTCAACATTCGCTTTCTCGTGCGTCTGCGATTTAGAGGGCTTGACCCACGGAACACTTATGCTTCGGCGTCACCACCACCTTCATTCTCTCCAACACTAACAACAGCAAGGTATACCCTCATAGTGCGATACAGTACTGATATTTTGACCCGCGTCGGAGTGGAGACAAAGGGCTGGCCGTGTCTGGGCTTCGAGGACGATGCCAATCGCGACGGCGGCGCGGGTGCAGTAAAATCCAAATACAATTGTAAATGCAAGCTGTGGGCGATCAGCGGGCCGGAGTGTACAGTGAAGAGTGAGTGGAGAGACACAGGTAAAGCTAGTGAAAGGGTGATGGTCAGTATGTCACTGCTGAGGTGGCGGTGGTGCTCGAGGAGATGGGATGGACGAAGCCGCGGGCCGTGGCTGTCACGTACGGGGCTCGGTGCTCACTGGCCCAGGAGGCCGCCCGATTGACCCTGCTCAGAGGGCCAGGGTAGAACCACACGTTATACAACTCAATCACCTAGCTTAAACCAAGCCATAAGGACTGTGACACTTGTACGATCGGAGCTTCGACGCACGTCTAAAAGCCTTTGCTATGATACGCTTCTCCACGACGTTTGGTGTCGACTGACAGACGCTGGCATCCCGCTTCTCTCGAAGAACGTGTTTCGAGATTGAATAGAATCAAAGCCGAGCTAGGCATCTGCATCTACTGCCAATGCGGAAGTGCCCGGGGCAATGCAGCGACCAACAGCGCGCACAAGGGACAATAGCGTGATGTAAACCAACCACCCTAGGATGCTCAGCGCTCAGCACGATGCTATGAAGGATATATATATGCCACGGCAAAGTCGTAGAGCGAGTAGTGGTGGTCAGAAATATGAATCGGTGTAAAGACTATGTGTAGGGCTATCAGGGCTGTAGGCGTCGCGAGTATGGGGGAGGATTTCTATGATTGATATACAGCAGGCGCAATAGGTAAAGACTTAGATGGTTATGACTGGGAAAATGCAGGGAGAACACAGTAAGAGAACCCAAAATATTGGGCCAGATGGGGGAAGGCCATGCAACATGCGTCAACTAGCGAAAGGACGCGGCAATGTGCTTATATATGCGAACGCCGTGGATGTAGTCAAACCATGTTATCTGTAGCCACTTCAACGGATCGTGGTTCAGTGATGGAGTGAATGGTGGCCACTGGGCCAGTATCAGAGCAGAGTGATTCTTTAGGGGGTCGGTCGTCATCACCGAACTTCTCCACCTCGACTGTCGTGAGCACGGTGACCTTCCTCTCCGGAAATCTCACTACCTCCACTAGGTCATTGGGTTTACGCCGCAATTTTGACCTTGATCTCTGGAGACGACCGCGAGGCTCTCCCATCGGTGGTGGCAGCTGGTCGGAGTATGTGCTTGCAGAGATCGTCCGTTGCCTGTACGATATCAAACGGGTTTCAGAATTGCGGATAGAGACGGCGACCACCAAAACAGTAGGATATATTCCCTAGTTGTTGCGAGAGTCAGCCTTGGGTGCCATACAGGGACTATGCGGAATCCTTACGGCTAGCTGAGGTATCATATGGTTCATGATGAAGGCGCCATGCGAATTGACGAGGAAAAGAACGAGAAGAACAGCCTATGAAAACGTCAACCGGGTTACTTATCCCCCGCAGATCCTCGGCGCTCACAAATGTGCAGGCGTATAAGAGTCCGGATTCAGCGCAGAGTATCATGAGTCCCTGGACGGGACCGTTCGCTTGGTGAAGTCGGCGGGCCCGCATCCTAAATCCGTAATGAGGGATTGGTTGCAGCGGACTCGAACTGCTCTTATGGTACTCACCATGCTTCGCAGATGATGACAAGCGTCACGACAAAATTGGTCGCGATCGTGAGGACGGCCCAAACAATAGTCCACTTTCGTAGGCTAGCATTGGGCCAGTAGGATATGATGTCAAAGCCCGCGGATGTCACAACCATTCCCGCACCAGATACTGTAGTTATCACATAAAAGTCAGATACAGGACCAAGAAATTTTAGCTTACCGCCAGTTGCAATAAGAAGAAGTAAGGGGGGTGCGCATAATGCATAGCGCGACCTGCCGATGGTCATCCCGAGAGTCCACGCACGCCAAACAACAACGAAGTCCCCTATAAGGCACTACATTTTTCATCAACAACTTCCTCGCGTCACTTTTCGAAGAACAAACGCACATTCACAACCTCGAGCGCAAGTTTGCTATACTCGTACCGAGATGACGGCGGATTGTCGTACACGGCGATTCCTTCGATAAATATCAAGGAGCTGATGATCTCCCACAAGAATAAGGCGGAATGTAGTGTCCCTACGCAGTACATGACGAGCACTGCAAGCAGCTTGGGGAGTTTCTTGAATCGGCCTTTCTTCGACCTAAGAAGATGTGTCGGCTGAGCCTGTGCTCCTCAGTCAGATAAGGGTGGAGCACTGACCACAGCTGGTGGACAGTCAGGAAAAATAAAACAGTGTACATTCCTGAGGTGCTATCGTTATTCAAGTAAAACCAAGTATGTGTGGAGAGAATAACCATGGAGAAGGGTTTCCGCATACAACGCAGCGAAGTAATAGCGTGGCTGCGAGACTGTGGACGCCATTGCTTCGTTGCACCCATCAAATGGGCCTAAGAGTCTTTTATAAGGCGACAAGAAAAGAAGTCCGAAGAAAGCAGGGACATGGTCGACTTGGAAGTGCTCCAGCTAACGTGTGATGCCGGAGTGCTAGTTGGTTCTGAGCGCTCTATTCTTGCCTCTCGCCCCATGAGTTACAAGGATCGGTCTATTTGCAAAGAGACCAATAGAACACAATGATAGCGAGAATTAGGTAGGATAGAGCTAGTAACCAGCGAATGTGAAGATGGTATGACGTGGATGCCAGTAGGAGTGAAGGGGAGACCTACAGTGGTAGCCTATGTCGGGATTCGCCGGCGCACGCGCACACGGTCCGCGCGCGAACGAACACGTCGCGCTTGACGGTTTCGTCGCTGCGGCGCACAGCGACTTCGTCTTCTGCCCGTCTTTAGCACCATGTCGCTGTCAAAAAAGGAAGACGAGGGCGGATTCAACTCCTACTATAACAACAAAACTACTATCATCCAGGAAGCTCGCGTCTTCAATGAGTCTCCCATTAGCCCTCGCAAGTGCAGGGCGCTCCTCACTCGTATCGTCTACTTGCTTTACATAGGCGAGACTTTCGGCACCCAGGAGGCAACTACGCTTTTCTTTGGCACCACCAAGCTGTTTCAGCACAAGGATGTGAGTCCCAGCGGGCTGTAACTGGTCTGCAGTTGACCTCTGGCATGCAGAGCGCCCTTCGACAAATGGTCTACCTTGCAATCAAAGAGCTGGCTACGACAGCAGAGGATGTCATCATGGTTACTAGCAGCATTATGAAGGATATGCAGCCTAATGCGGAGGTCATCTATCGTCCAAACTCTATCCGTGCTCTCTGTCGCATTATCGACGTACGTTTGAGTCTTGGGAAGACACCGCCTGCCTAACCAATGTCTCCAGCCATCGATGGTTCAAGGCGTAGAGCGCGTCTTTAAGGCCGCCATTGTTGACCGTACACCATCGATTTCCTCGGCGGCCCTTGTTTCCTCTTACCACCTTTTCCCCGCCGCAAAGGATGTAGTTCGCCGTTGGGCTAACGAAACTCAAGAAGCCGTTAATGCAAAGGCATCCTCAGGTCTGTTCGGCTCCTCTTCCTCCAGCGGCGGCGGTGGGTACCTTGGCTTTGGTTCCTCTTCGACTCAGAGCAGCGGCTACCAGCCCATGCCTTCCACGAGCTACATCACACAGTACCACGCTCTTGGCCTATTGTACTACATCCGCAGGCAAGACCGGATGGCCGTGACAAAGATGATCCAGCAGCTTGGAGGCGGTAAATCGGGCGCAGGGACGACGCTTAAGAATCCCATGGCATTGTGCATGCTCATCCGGTACGCGGCAAAGGTCATGGAGGAAGATCCCAAGTGTGTTCAGCGTCGCTGGGCCGGCGACCTCCACTAACATGTATGCTAGTATTTCGAAGCCGATGTTTGACCTCATTGAGGGCTGGCTCAGGCACAAGAGCGATATGGTCAATTTCGAGGCTGCTCGTGCGATATGTGAGATGAAGGGTGTCAGCGCAAACCAGCTGGCGCGCTCCATTGCCGGCGCGTAATTGTCTGGTTGTTTACAAAACATGTGTTGACCCCTTGTCCAGTTCTCCAGCTATTTTTGTCTTCGCCAAAAGCCACCCTCAAATTTGCTGCCACTCGCACCCTTGCCACCCTCGCACTTACCCATCCCACCAGCGTCGCGTCGTGCAATGTCGACCTCGAAAACCTCATTTCGGACCCTAATCGCAGTGTCGCCACCTATGCCATCACGACGCTGCTCAAAACCGGTAATGAGGCCTCTGTTGACCGTCTTATGAAACAGATCACTGGTTTCATGAGCGAAATCTCGGATGAGTTCAAGGTCATCATTGTCGACGCGATCCGCAGCCTCTGCCTCAAGTTCCCGACGAAACATGCGTCAATGCTCAGTTTCTTGTCCGGCGTTCTCCGTGACGAAGGAGGTTATGACTTCAAACGCGCGGTCGTTGAGGCCATCTTTGACATGATCAAGTTCATCAACGAGTGCAAGGAGCAGGCACTTTCACATCTCTGCGAGTTCATCGAGGACTGCGAATTCACAAAGCTCTCTGTGCGTATCCTTCACTTGTTGGGTATCGAGGGCCCGCGCGCATCGCAGCCGGCGAAGTATATCCGCTTCATCTACAACCGTGTTGTCTTGGAGAACGCGACAGTACGGGCGGCTGCCGTATCTAGTCTGGCGAAATTCGGTGTCTTGGATGACACCAAGCTGCAGAAAAGCATTTCTGTTTTGCTTAATCGGTGCGATGCTCGGAACGTAATCTTTCAACGGAGACTGATAACTGTTTTGTTCCTAGCTGCCTCGACGACGTTGATGATGAAGTCCGCGATCGAGCTGCTCTCTTCCTCAAGGCAATCCGGGAGCCACCGCTGGCGGAGAAGTTCGTTAAAGATGGTACGCTTGCAATATCCATTACTCAGAGCTGTCTTGCCTCAGCTCTCAGCAGACTCGGTGTACTCGCTTTCTGCGCTAGAAGCGAAGCTAGTTTCCTATATCAATGATCCCGAAGCATCCTCGACACCAATTGATGTCTCCTCGATACCGAAAGTCAGCCGAGAGCAAGCTATCCAAGAATCTGCACGTGTGTATGATACACTCTCGATTCCCGCGGTGACTGATTGGCTCTTTTAGGACCAAGCTCTCTGGATACCATTGGTGGACCTGTGGCCGCAAAATCAGCCCCATCCCCTCCGCCGCCGACCGCCGAGCAGACCAAGTCTGCATACGTACAACAGCTTGCCGAGGTTCCCGAGTTCGCAAATTACGGGCCTGTGCTCAACAGCAGCGCGAGACCCACACAACTTACGGAAAGTGAGACAGAGTACCAGGTGTCTTGCGTCAAGCACATCTTCGCGGGGCACGTCGTCTTCCAGTTCAACGTGTCAAACACGCTATCAGAGACCGTGTTGGAGCAGATCGCGGTTGTCATGCAACCTTCCGCGGATGCGGGCCTCACAGAGGATTTCATCATCCAGCTTCCATCTCTTTCGTCCTTGACTTCCCCTGGCGTTGTCTATGTGTCCTTCACGCGCGATGACCCGAGCGCGTTCGCGATGGCATCATTCTCGTGCGTGCTCAAGTTCATCAGTAAGGAAGTTGACCCTGCGACGGGCGAGCCCGAGGAGGAGGGTTATGAGGACGAGTACCAACTCGAGGACGTCGAGCTGTCCGCGGGAGGCGATTACCTTGTTCCAAGCTACGCCAACTTTTCCGCAGAGTGGGATAGGCTCAAGAGCGGTGCGACTGCAACGGAGACCTTTGCGCTGTCTGCAATGGAGAGTATTAAGGGTGTGTTTGCTCTTTCTCCTGTTCCGGCGCAGCTAACGCGCATCTATTCACAGCCGCATGCGACTCAATTGTCGAGATACTGGGGCTGGAACCGCTTGGCGGCTCCCAGACGCCAGCAAATACGAACGTACACACAATGCAGCTTTCGGGCATACTTGTCGGCAACGGCGGAAAGGTACTTGTGCGCTGTCGGATGACTTACTCCCGTGGACAGGGTGTTACGCTCGAGCTCGGTGTCCGGGCGGAGAGCCAGGCTGCATGCGACCTTGTTGTTTCGGCTATCGGTGGATAGGCTGGGTACAGTATTCTTTCAAATTTTTGTGTATCCTACGGCAATGGCTCTGGAATGGTCTTCAAAATGTACGCTCGCCCACACCCACAGAGAGAAGTGGAGTACCGCTTTGGACCAGTTGATGTCACAGCGGGAACGTGCGTTCCGACTGCTTTGCTCCCTACACGTTCGCTTGGCAGGCATAACGAAAAGTTGCATTCGTACACTTCTGCACCACCGAGATGTGAGCGCTTGTGAGCTTCCTGCTGCTGATATGACTACTCTGGGACACCTTCTATTTGTGTCGGGATATTCCGATGACGCAAGACCGGCCGTGACGCCGAATCTACGAACCGGCAGGTGGGAGCACAAAGAACGCACCGGCTTGGTATGAAGAAGCTTACATTGGATCTACGCAGTCAGCAATCCCGTGTTGCTTCCATGCTTGCTGTCCAGTTAGTGGGGGAGGTCATTCTTTCTGTCCTGGATACGATCGTCGACGAAGACATCCTGGGCTATCCTCCCGCTGGACACGATGAATGACAAGTTACCTAGTCGTCCTTCTGGACCGCCCTAAGCAAGGCACTGAGCATACTTGTTCACGGAACAATAGCCTACCCCACGCTGCGCCAGTCAGATTCTCGGTCTTCCCGACTGTGGCCTTTCCGGCCGAGCCGCACGAAAACAAGTTTAGCCTGCGTTGATCATTCGGCCAAAATATTTACTACTGGCTATATAGCAGCAATTCAGACCGGATGCTACTCGGTCCAGGACAGGCCACGCTGATCCAGCAGCACGTCACCAAGTTGTCCTTATGTGCGCCGCTGTGTGGAAGCTTTCACATGTCTCTACCGCCCCGCTTTGTGTGCCCACGCGAATTTTCCGTTGACCAAAGTACTGCCACGGCACGCGATAGATGTCGTCAAAATGGAACGCGCCCGCAACGGGACGCTGTTCAAGCGTTCAGTTGGTTTGGAGTGATCAACACGTTCCGCGCGTGTATCATTGACGGCGTCCTTCATCTAATCGCAAATGGAAGCGCGTTGTCACAGCTGAGTCGACCAGCGTGCGCGCTGGACAGCCTGATGAAGCCGGTTTAAGTCCTCCGCGTACAGCGGCGCAATACACGCGTGTCCTGCTAATTTCCGTCCGATACGGGATCCCGAAGGCTCGTAAGCCGACACGTTTCCATTGGCGGACCTCTTCATCGTGCTCATACGTACTCTACACTTTTCGCCGTGAGCAAGTTGATCCTCGCGCTATGGAATCCGTCACCGAGAAGTCCGAACAAAGAGGCCATAGCCAATTGCGGAAGTCATCATGCAACTATATGTACAATCGAATCGTGCAGGCATGTCCGTGCTACGAACGAGGATTAGAAGCCGTAGGTGTGGTGGCGTGAAAGGGTACTAGGTAGCGAAGGGATGCGGGACCAAATGCCCATGAACGAACGGATGCGGTGAGTTTATCCTGATCGATGCGAGGACAAGACAAGGCTACAAGGAGGGCGTAAACGACGAGAAGCACGTTGGTAAGTTGGGAAGGGATTGATGCATGCGGATCTCAGGTCTCAGGTCGGAGCGTGGTGTCTATGCACAATGCGATGAATTAGCGAAAGCGTACATAAAGAGGGTCATGAGGCGGAGTCGTGATGAAAGCAGCTTGAGGGGATGCAGCAGACGACAGTGATCATGCGAATGAGACGCTATGTAGAGTTCGGACAAAACACGACTGAACAAATGAAGAAATGCAAGCACCTCACAATGCAAGGCGGGCAAGTGTGTAGGCACCAAGCGCGAGGCCCGCGCCAATGAGCGTGAACATGCTCGGGCGCACGGCACGCGTGTCGCGAGGGACATGGCATTTGACATCAGATGTGCACGATACGCGAGTAACCGTAGCAGCAATGATGGACGCCGCCATGTCGCGAGCGGCAGTGAGGAGCTCCGATCCCGCATTCGTCGTCGTGGCCAGGGCCAACTCGCGCGCAACGATCTTAAGCCGATCCTGACCTGACGGCAGAGCGAGTGACGGCGAGACAGCGAGTGTGATCGCGTCGGGAACGTCCGCCTTGGATGAAGACGGCTTGGTATAACGCGCCGCGTCGTCGACGACAACGCCTGCGAAGTCGGCGCCGAGGATGTCGCGGATAACATCGCGAATAGGCTTGCCTTGACCGGCGCGTTTTGCGAGGTACTCCTCGAGCCAGGCGGCAGAAGCGGCGGAATAGCTGTGTGTACGCTTGTGGCCACGCTTCAGGCCTGCCTTGTGTTCGAAGGTATCTTTGAGAGCGGATACGTCCATCTTCGCCCATTCGGAGGCATCGGTTATGCAGATGTCACTGCTGAGAGCCCGAGTTCCACACTCACAGCCCTGTGCCTCCTCGGTCAAGCCAGAACGGGAGCAGGGCCAAGTGAGCGTGTCGGGGCCGAAGACTTGGACGTTGTACTTCAAGCACTCGCCACACAAACGGCGAGCACGGGAAAGAAGCGAGTCGGCATACGCGAGCATGGTTTCAGAAAGGAGTGCGTCGGTGACAGTAGGGATGAGGTAGGATCGGATGATGAGGAGGACCTCCGGTGGGATGTCGGAGAGGGACTTGGAGTGTACAGGTACGGTGACGACACGAAGAGAGCCCCTCGATTGAAGGGCAATGATGCGGTCGAGGGTCCTGACCTCCGGAGAGGTATATGCGAGGGCGGCGTGCGCAAGGAAAGTCTGAGAGACGGAGAGCTCGAGAGCGTCCTGGTGTTGGTGGGCCATGGCGTCGAGGGTCGTCAGGGGAGGGGAGGATTAGAGGGTAAAAGAAAGGGCTATTATAATAGGGAGAGAGGGTATCGGTCCCGGAGCAACCGAACGTGGACTCAGGTGACGGGCAGAAAACAAAAGAGGTCGGGACATCCGGGATTTATATGAACGACGCCATCGCCCACATATGGCGATCAGCCACCCAACCGCTTGCCCCGTTGCCGGGGAAAGAACAATTGGCTGGGAATGTGCTGCGTCTGCGTATGCCACCGTTTTCCCGGGTTCAGACAGAATGACATGATCGGTCTTACCGTGCAGCGCAGGCGTTTGGACGAAACCGTTGAACTCGAGGCCAGTTCCGGAGGAGAAGTCATCGAAGTAGAGAGGCACGCCGGAGCGGCGGTAACTCTCTGCCTGCACCGGACTCGGTAAGACCCGGCGGCAGATGGGCGTCAATCGCCACACGGTGACGCTCCCGCGGACACTCACAACCGTCCTCCACACCAACGGTGCAGATACCGGTCCGCATGTGCAGAACAATAGCACAGGAACGGCAAAAAAAGTGGCATCGTCAACGACCTCTGTTGCCCTAGGGCCGCTCCTGTGGCCGTTCACGATCTGGATGCGAGCGCTCGGAGCGCGTCTGAAACGCTCTGGCGTTCTCAACGTGGCTGCCTGCGGGTGCCAGCGGTTACGCGACGACAAATAGACCGCCCATATTACCCTCGAACCATGCCGCAGCGTAACGCCGTCGACGTCCTTGCTGGTCGCCGTCGATGAACAATGCATATCCTTGGCTCCGAGCTCCGGCCGCAGCCTCACGCGTCGGCCCGATGGCGGTTTTTTTTGACTCGCGTGTTACAGCCTTCATCGGCAGGACCGGTAAAGAATGCTGTGCAGTTTTCCTACTGCAAAGATCTGTAGAGCCGTTTGCTCTCTCGGTGCTGGTTGCAGACGCGTGTGAAGACACGTATACCCGACGCGTTTTGATGATGACTGCCCTGTCAAAATGTCACTCATCCGCACATGACGACAGTCCGCCATTGTCTTCCGCATTTGACAACTTTGCCATTCGCCGTGCCTCGAATTTGGCCATACAGCACTCATTGCCGCGCTCCGTGCTCGGCCTACCGTGACCACTGTACGCCTTTTCCTGGAATCTGCGCACGTAAACCCTGGCGCGCCTGGCGTCCCAGGCGTCTTGAAACGTACTGCGGGATAAGAGCCACGGTATGATGCATATCACAGTACCCTAGGTTGTTGACACTCTAGGTTGGTACGCTCCGTAGTATTTCCGATCTGCAGTGGACCAGCTCCGCAACAAAAACACACAACTATTCCACGCACGGTACCCAGCATCCGATGCACTCGAGTGTAACGCGAGATGCTCGAACTTCGCATGGGCAAGGCAGTGGCCGCACAGCCTTACCAATGGTATAAGCGCCCCCCTCGGCCCTCGCCACTTGCCACGGCGCCTGTCCTAAGTCCTCGGTGCGCCGCATTCGTATGACTAAAATGCAAGCGCGTGCCTGTGAACCCCAGCGCCGCTGTCTGTCGTACCACCTATGCTTGCACGCGCAGGTAGCACAGTTGTTACCCCACGCGGCCGATGGCAATCTGGGCCCTTCGGGGCATGGACGCGCGCGGAACCGCTGCAGGACCGCCCAGCGCTCGTGTTTTCTGCGTCACGCGGCCTCACGTCTTGCATGCGGCTGAGCGGACCCACGTCACGTCTTCTTCAGCATCTGAACATCTTGCCAATAGCGAAAGACGTCTTTTTCCACAATCACTTGTTCTCTGTGACACTGGACGAGCTCCACGGACGAGCGGCATGCAGCCATGATGCCTTTCCGAGAACATTCGCAGGCTTATGGCACCTACACCTCTGATGCCATCTCCGGTATCTGTTTGCGCTTTGTTGTTCTGCTTTCTACACAGGCTGATAGGGGCGTTCGTGAACACATGCATGCGCAGGAAATCCTGCGCAACCAAGAAGGGCGTACACTGGCCATGTAAGGATCTCTTCGAGGAGGTGTTAGGTTTCCGCAGCATTACGCCTACGTCTCGCGTCCGGGCTGGGCAAGATAGCCGACTACGACTCGGGGTTTCTGGCATGGGCGGACGGAAATGGTTGCTTGTAAAGGTGTTACCCTCGTGCGCTATCATGACGC
Organism: Vararia minispora EC-137; assembly: GCA_022160365.1. Classification (NCBI taxonomy): domain Eukaryota; kingdom Fungi; phylum Basidiomycota; class Agaricomycetes; order Russulales; family Lachnocladiaceae; genus Vararia; species Vararia minispora. The sequence goes on from MU273537.1 coordinate 98,935, forward strand.
CATACCTCCTCGGAAATCCGTGCACCCTCTTTCTCGAGTGCTCAGTTACTGCTTAGATGGTCGGGGACTACCTAAAGCAAGCACGACCTCGAGGCCGTTGACGTGCTGTGGCACCACGGGACGTCCGATAGAGACCCTTGGAATTCGTTCTGGAATGTGCGTGAGTGCAGGCGTGCGCACCGTTGGACGTTCATTCATCTCACGTCGTAGACGCACTGACATCAAAGCCACCGCTTCCAGCAGGCAGCATCACCCTACTCCTAACTCGGTATCTCGTCTTTCATACAAGACAACAGGGATTATGTGCATTTGGTGATACTAAGACATGAATGGTTATGCCATGGCCGTAACATACGAAGGTAGCGAGCGGAAACAAAGGTCAAAAACAGGTATGTACGAGGCGCGTTTTAGAAATAATATAAACAGTAGATAAGTCACGTGCGTAAAGACAGAAGTGCGGTAAATGAGTGAGCCGGCTGCGGCGCGGAAGACAAGTATTTTTGTGAGTGTATATGCATGTGCGGAGAAAGGTCCGGGAGAAAAAAGATCAGGCCACGATGGTGTTGTGGAAGCTGAGTAAGAGCAAGGCATCCTCGACACGTACGCCGTGCTTGCTTCCATCACCATAGACAGGTAACTTAACACCCGTAGCCTGATGGATTGGCCAGCGAGGAGCAGCAGCAGCAGCCGTGAGCACAGCAAGGGAGGGTGACGGCGAGTGACCAAGCGGTGGCGTAACGGCCTCCTCGTCGTACTCGTCATCCGTACGAGCGTCCTCATCTTCGTCCATTGGTACATCCTCACCGTCAGTCTCATGTCCGTCATGCTGGGAAGACGACGAAGACGTCTCATGAACAGACTCGTCGTCGTCGCTCCACTTTTGTTTGCGCTTGCGAGACGTCTGACGAAGGTTTCGGAACCAGTTCGTGACCTTGGCAAGGTCCCTGCACGCACCCAGTCAGCAACAAAGGACTTATAGACGCTGACACGACGTGGTGTCAGCCCTCTTATAAATAAGACAAAGACTCACATTCCGACTTCCGCTGCGAGCGCGCTGCGTTCCTCGATTGACGGACTCGGTGTCTGACGATAAAGCTTCTTCAGCGCAGCAAGCTGGTGGGGCGCAGGTCGCGAACGACGGGGACGCTGCGCAGAGACGCTTGCCGGGTACGGAGAACCGCGGCTTGAGACAACAGAGCCGGTCAACGACGGCGCCGGACTGGCTTCGCGATTGAGGAGAGCGGAGATCGAAGGGTGTTCGGTGGCGGGTGGGAAAGGAGAATATCTGCGCGCTTTTGAGGAATTGCGAGCGGAGCGGGTAGGAGCCGCGGCACGAGCATCTTGCTCTTCTTGTCGCCGTTTAGCTAGGCTGCGTTGATTTTGGAACCAGTTCGTGACACTTTGATAGCGCCTATGCGGAAGGCGTTTAAAGAGATTCCACGATGGAAGATGGATCAGACATACATGCCGATACGGGCGCAAAGCGCCTCACGCTCCTCGCGGGTCGGATGTGGATTGATGGTGTAGAGTTTTCGCATCTCGTCCGTCTGAAGTGCCGAGGGACGGGCCCGCATCTTGGGCCGGGAGCCGTCGGTAGTCTCAACTGGTCCGTTCGCACTTTCGTAACTGTGCTTATGAGTGGGATTACCAGCGTAGAAGGCCGATTGTTGAGGATCCGGCATGGGAGTGGATAGTGAGGGATGTGCGTTGAGGCGTGGCGGCGCAAATGATGAGCGCGATTCTAACTCTGGCGAATCTTCGGGCTCTAGTGTGCCAGATGACGGAGATGACGATGATGAAGACGGTGCGAGCAGAGAAGCAATAGGCGGAAGCTCGTACGAGGATGATGGAGGGAGAGAAGAACCAGGAGCAGAAGCTAAAACGGGCGTCGAGTGAGAGGGTCTGTTGCGCTTTTTATTAGATGCCCGCTTATTCTGAAACCAAGCATTAACTGTCTTTGTCTCCCTACGGCAACAAAGGAAAACGGTGAATTAAGACGTCGGGAACGAGTAGAGCAGGATAAAGACGCACATTCCTAGTCGTTGTGCAAGAGAAGTGCGCTCTTCAAGGGATGGATGTTCCTCACGTTCATATAGCTCGTTGAGCAGGGCAAGCTGGTGAGGTGCGTGGCGATGACGGGGCTTTTTGGGTCTATCATTCGAAGATGGGTGATCTTCGGGCTTAACATCGTCATGCTCGGGCCACATCACTTGATCCTGCGTGGACGGCATTGTCAATGGAGGGCAGATGGGGGGAAGAGGGTAAGGCAGTTTTCTCCGAGTAGAGCTTTAACGGCACAGCGGTGCTTATGCTTGTCTCAACATATCTTCTCACGGCTCTCTATTACTGTCCCTGTCTGAAAAACCTTCATCGGCTCTCTTCCGAGAATTCTTCCATCCATCCATTTATCCGTCCGTCCGTCCTTGTTGTCACCGTAAGACCGTACATTGCCACGCCTCTATCGACACAGCCGGAGGACTTGGTTGTTTGAGCTTCCTCGAATAAACTTTTTCGTGCCGCGAGCCTGGAAGAAGCCTGTTCCGACCACAGCGTGAAAGCGGTGCCTGTGAGCGAATGATGCGATAGATCCCACCTCAGCCAAACCTCGTCTGCCTTTCGGTTTTGCAGCTCGTCAATTACACGCACTCTACCCCGACGATTCGCCCTTATCCGGTCGCGCGCTTTCACCTATATCTTCATGAAAAGATAGGCAGCACTGTAGGAACTTCTACGCCCCCCCTCTCCCGGCGGCGTCATGAGTGACGCAGAAATGAAAACCCACGGTTGGCCACGCACACAAGTCATACCGCGACACATGCCCAATAGCGCTCACTCACTGCAACGTTTAGCTGTCACTGTGGATCTCATCCAGCTGTTGAACTTGGTCGAGCGCGCAGCATATCCTAAAACGTTATAGCGGCCGCAATGGCACTAGTGCAGCGTTCATGACAGGCTCCCTGCTTACAGCAGCTATTAGCTATAGGGCGTCCAAGTGTACTCCCAATCAATTCCGGCCGGTTCGCTCCAGGTGATCATGCTGATCTCATTCGTGCATGCGGTCCTACCCAATCTAGACTCATCCCATGGCATCACGCTCCATAAGCTGGAGCGTTCACATGCCGATGGCGGTTTATCTTTACTCATCGACCTGTATCCGACTGGTTTGCCGCTCTTATGTTCATATCTAGACGCAGACAGGGGTGGAGTGTAAGATCAGTATGTACGTTTTCACCGGCACTTAGAAGCTATGAAAATACAGACCACGGTCCGACAGAAAGCCGAATGTTGCACAGGCGCAGTGGTCTGCTGTAGCATTCGTTTCCGGTCTCGGAGATTTATGGGCGCTTGTTCCTGTATAGATGCTAATTTTCCATAGAACCGCACCATTACGGCACGTTTATGACGCAGGAGTTCAATTAACCGATGCCTTTACGGTGTCCAACTAGAAAGCTGTCATTCCTAGCTGACGATGTAGACTACTCGACGAAATTCATGGTTGGTGCAAGTGTATCCTTGGTTCAATGATCATATAAGGGCACTAATGCTGAGCAACAGTAAGAACAGAGCCCCTGGCCGAGTTCGATGTTCTCCGCGAGCTTTCCATCGTAAATCCGCAACCCATGCAATAGCGGTCAGAATGCGCTTACCAACACAGTACCGATCAGCTCCCGCCACCACAGCCGCTGTGTGATAACTAGGCACGCACTTGCAAAGAAAGATACGTTCAACATTCATCTGTCATAACATCGATGGTCGTGGAAATTGATGATACGAAAAGCATATAGTCTAGGATGACTTTAGCACGATCGCGATGAACGGAAGATGTTGATTAGATTGGTATTATACGTAGCGAAAGCGCACAAAGCGGTGACCAACGACTATAAATACAGATCTAGCACAGGTATACATCCAAGCTGCGTATCCACATTACGATGTCTAGTTCCAAGACACGAATAAATATGGCGACACCTACTTATCTTAAATGTCCAGCGCACGGTCTCCGTCGATGTTTTTGATCCAGGCGCCCATCGCACCACTGCAGTAACACGTTTATCAGACAAGAGGACGACGCAGTACAGGGGAGCACGCACAGGAAACCCTCGTGTCGGAGGAAGAGCGCGCGCTTTGTACCTTTACTCCAAAAGCGAATCGCATACGACAATGTGGCGATGGTCGAGGGATGTCCACGGATGAAGCATCCACCGAAATATATTCGCTCGAGGCCATACTTCTCCGCGTTCATGAAGCTATGCGAACAAACGATGTTGGAATGCAAAGAGAGAATACACAAGAAATAACGTACGCAATCTGACCGATGTTATTTGAGATAGCGTAGAGAAGGCTCTTAGAGATATCTTCAGGTGAGAACGTGCGCTTCTCCTTGCCCTTCTGGAAGACCTTGCCGAAAGAACTGGCAATCATGGTCGATTTGAGCCCAAGCTTGGAATAGTCTTGGCCGTAAATATCGCCAACGAGCATGTCTACTGCTGCGTTGTCACCTTCTTCCGAGAGTGCGAGCATCTCTGCAACCGCAATCAGACCACCACACGCAAACATTAAGGTTACGTACCATCAAACGTTGTGGCGGGGGTGAGGAGTGATAGTAGACCCCATAAAGTGCCACCGCCCAAACTCGTTCCACTTACGCGCTCGAACGATCCGTCCTCGTCAACGCGAATCACGGAAACGCCTGATCCAATATTGACCAGTAGGCATGGCAGTTGAGTAGTCGGGTTGCTCTCGAATGTCACTGCAAACTTCGGTGGATTTGGACTTGGCCGCGGGAGGGCCTCGAAATTGATTCCCGGATACTTGACTGGTCCAGCGTGCGCCACGGATTGGATCAGCTCGTCTGAGAAGTAGTAAACCTCTTGGGGAATGAGCGTGATGAACCGCAGGCCCTCGATGAGGCACTCCATCTCATCCTCGCGCCGGACCTCGACATCGAGCCTGTCGCGGAAAAGCTCGTAAAATCGGTGTGCGCCACCACCGGTCGCCATAATCTTGACGCTGGCACGCATTTCAGCGACAGTAACATCGTTGACACGCGCTGAGCGTTCAATGAGAGCCTCGATAAACGAGACGCAGTCCTCTATGTGCTCCGTCTCGAAACGTTCGAAGTTGAGCGACCCGCCGGGGAAATGCTGTAGGCGTGCGCGACGTAATAGAGAGCCAGACAGCAAGTCGGGGCTCAGGCTGTGCAGCTGCTGGTCGAGAATCATGGGTGTGAGCGCGCCATTACCACGAGATGGCGCGGAGGGTGGAGGGGAATATGTTGGGTCTGATAGAGGGGATGCGGAACCGGACGTTGAGCTCTCTCCTTGAGAAGTCAACCCATTCGAACAATGCGATGCGGGTGGTGATGGCGGATCCGTGGAGCGAGTAAAGTAGATGACTTTCGCAAGCGAGCCTCCGACCTGGCACATGCGTAAATGAGCTCCATGCTTCGAGCACTGAGAAAGAGAGCGCACATCGACCGCGATGTGTGATACAGGTTCGATGTAGTTCGGGAGATAAATACCCCTACTATCGCGAGTCTGTGCGGGGTAAACTTCGGCTCGCCATCGGGTTTGAGGAAGCACGGACCTCCGGCGACTCTTCGTCGAGGATGACGGCCCCACGGGTGTCGACATGGATAACCTTGGCCGACGGCAGCGGCGACGAGGGATGCTGCTTGAGTTGAGTCATTGGACGAGCAGGATAACAAAGCGTGAAAGACCATATATGAGCGAGCGCGGAACATGGGCGTGCCGGCGATGGTTATAACACACCGACGTGCGAGGGGCGTCGGGGAAACGACCATCTGACGCTCTCCATCTGACGCGCCTAGCGCAGTTGGGTGCTGTACTACCCCAAGGGCGAAGACCTTCTTCTCCCCGCATTCGGTCCTCTTTTCTCTCCCTTCTTCTTACATCCTCTTCTCCTGCGCTACTCTTTTCCTCCCCGTCTCTGCCTGGACTAGCTCGTTACCAAAATGACTTCCAGACTCTTCTTATCGTAGCTGACAAGAGTACAGGACGAGTTGAAACAGTACCACTACTAATCTGACCGGGCACAAGGTGTTTTGATCAATACAATCAGCCGGCCCAAGCCGGCTTTACGACTCTCGGCAAACCTGGTAGTATCATAGCCTCGCGCCTACTTTGGACCTGTTCGTCCGTCGCTGTGCCGAGCACAGGTGCCTCCCGGGCTTCCCCTGCGAGCTCGATCGACTGCCGTTCATCTCGCACGCGGTGACATCTGCTTCGCCCCTGTCAAGGATGGAGTTGCATACTTGATCATTTGTAAAATCGCATCTGTGCCTCTCGCTTGCACAATGTGTTGTCGGATCGGCGGCGTTGCAGTCTATCGAAGTTCTTGATCATGATCTTATGCACGCTAATCCTGCCCAGTTCTTGTTCAGGAAGACTCCCTGCCCGCAGCGCCACTAGTCGTATATGGCCCCGAACTCAGGATATCCCACGGCCGACTCCAACTCCGATTCATGTCCTGTATATACAGAGACATGGCCTGCACCACCCATCCCCGGCGCTTGAGAATTGCCAGCATCTAGCCATGTACAAATTTTACGCTATAGCTCGTTGCTGAACAGTTCCGCTAGAGCCGCCGTCTACTTCAAGTTCGGCAAGCCTTCCTAAAATTCCACGCCCCTTGATGCATTTGCGCTGCGTGAGCGAGCCCCCCCCGCGTTTGTGCGAAAGACACACTTGGTAAAGTGTAACCTCTGGCGGCGACTATGTACCCGTGCGCTTCACACTAAGGTGTACGATGTATCGCCTACGTGTGAAGCGCAAAGCTCAACCTGGGAAACTTGGCCTCGTGCTTGCACAGCAACGAGTTACTCGGGTGTCTTTTCTCAGGCCTTCCTTGGGTCAGAACATACGTATACACGCTTGGCTACAGCAGCGGACTCGGGCTCTGAGCAGCTCCCACTCCCGATATTCACCCCATTACGCCTGAGGTTCTGTAGGGCCACAAGCTGACCGGCACTAGCATTCACATCGCTTCAGCGTTCTTGACGCTAAATTTCTGACATGCCAGTGTCTTTTCGATCAGCTCCGCACTCTGCCAATACTGCCGTCGTCCCTGGTGTTACGGATGCCATCGACCTCCTTCGTGCCTGTGCACCCGAGCAATACGCATAGTGTAAAGCGCTCCGCCAGTCATTCCTCGGATATGGTCCAAGCGCGAATACTCAAGACATTCTGCATTTAGAAAATGGTCTTGCACAGGATGCGACATACGTCTTCACGCCAAACAACATGCGCAATAGTTTGATTTAGACTATCATGGAAGCTTATGCCGCACATCGCGCTCGTACTCCGCCTGGAAGACATCTAGCTTGCAATACTCACTCAATTCAGCTGCTTCGTCGGCGCCCGCGCAGAAGAGCTACGCGATCGCTTCACCGCCCACGACGGCAAGCACACAGTCTACATCGAGACTGCGGATGCGGCGGTGATGACGAGCAAGATGCCGACAGAGATGGACAAGCATCTCACCGACCCGTCGCTGCGGCAGTGGATCCTCCCCTGTTTCTCGACGACAACGCCCGACGACACCAATGTGTGTAGCATCATCATCATGGCAACCTTGAAGTCCTGTTTTGGGTTTTTCTTTGGCATCGCATGTGGCATCCCTCGCGTCACACTCGACGGTACTAAGGATGACTGGGAAGAGAATATCGATTTCTGGGCGAGGGTGCTACACTACCGTATCGGCGGCTGTGGGGACCAGTTCGTTCTGTCGGGCTGGATCACTGCGTTCTGCGTTTTTGATGCAAAGGGTCGGTGGATAGGCCCTCCACCTAGAGAGGCGAGCAAACACACTTTCACGCCTCAGAGTGCTCTCAATAGTGTACGTGTACAGGTATTAGAAATAATAAACAGTTCGGAAGCTACAAATAAGACCAGAGCACCCTGTGAGATGCCACCACCCGAGCCAGTTCGCACACCGCCACTGAAGCGTGCCCTGAGGACGGTCGGCACCCTGGCGAGAACAGTGATTTACCGTATACAGATGGCCATCGACAAGACGGCAGGCACAGTCGCACAGTCACCCACGCTTCAAGTTATGGAGAGCAACTCGAGTCGACAGTCCTGGACGGTATTCACTACAACATTCTGGACACCATAGCCATCCCTAACTCGCTTGCTGAGGTCAACGTTGAGTTCCACGACGACAGTTTGGTATACAATATGACAATGGTGGCCGGGACTGTCGTTGTGCGTGTGTTGGACAGTGGAGGTGAAACCTTATCGAAGGATGGGAAGCACGACACAGCCGCGCCAATGCCAGGGTGTCAATGGTGGATCTATTCCAGATTGCTCACTTGATTGAAGCTGACTGGGCGGCGTTAAGTGCTGTACAAGAGGATGGCGAAGTGACGGACTCCGAGCTTGTCAATCGCACGTCGTTATCAACGTCCGGACGATTTTAAAGAACAAGACCATGTCATTAGAGTAGCATTGTGCGGCCGCGCGTTCCGATATCTAAGAGGCACATGTTAAACCACCCTGCTAGGTCAGGACCTGCTGTAGGCCGGTTGTGATATCCTGAAGGATAGGCATCCTTCACTGGATCTGAAGGCAAGCCAGGTAGAAGATACGGTGAAACTCAGGCCTTCCTCGCTTGAAAGCAATCAAGCGAAACTAGTCCAGCAGCGGCACGTCCTTTAACGCGAGAAACACATGCTTTCGTGTCCGTGTCTGTGTCCGAGAATACCCGAGGCGTCATTATCATAACGGTAGCTCGGAGTGTCTTGCCGAGGAGGGAGGGAGAAAGAGAGACTGTGAGCAATGAATAAAGCCCTCGTCCAGTGCATGATAAAGTACAGTGAAGGAAAAGACGGGGCTAAGCGTACTATACAAGATCTGTGCATGCAATGGTCTGATCAGACTAACTCTTTCCGCGTATGTGTATAGCCGGGCGTATATTTCAGAGTCTACCTGGAACGCGTAAATGTTAGCTGCTCAGTCAATGCCGGATGGGTGGATGTCTCAGGCCGTCCTATGCTCCGGTGCAAGTGATAGCAGGAATTAGCATCCTAATTCCGATGAAACAAGGTTAGGTAAGTAGAAAGATTGATGCAATGGTCGCGCTAACACAGTGCTATTGAGTGGGGAGTAAAGAAGGACCCGATGCCGATTCTGTATGAAGGAAGTAAGGAAGGGGGGACAGAGAAGATCCCTCGGCGCCGCGACGGATGTCAGCCATGGCTCTTACGGCACAGGATGGTGCGCGTGATTTGCCCTACCCCGCTCATTGCCCCGCGTACAAATGTAAACCGGTCACACTATTAGCAGGTAGTCCCACATTTTACTGACCACATTGTGGTCGCCTTCGCCTACCCCATCCTCAGGAATATATCTGCGAGGGATGTATCGCATGCGTGCGCTGTTGGCCATCTCCAAGGCACCTTTGCCTCTTACCTCCCGCTCAATGTCCTACGCGGCATATGCATCTCCCAAACCCTTACCCCTCGACTCGCCGTCAGCCTTCGAGGAGAGTGCGGCTTTCAGAGAGCGTGTAACAGCTCTGGAGAAGTTTTTTGCTTTACCGCGTTTCGCAGGAGTGACGCGCTTCTACACCGCTGAAGATGTTGCATCCAAGCAGGGTTCCTTGCCTCCATTGCCTCTGCCCTCCACTCTTCTTGCGGACAAGCTGTACTCTCTTTTTGATCGCGCTGCAAAAGCAGGTCAGCCGGTGCATACAATTGGTGCGATAGATCCTGTACAAATGACACAAATGGCGCGATGGTTGGAGGTGTGCTATGTTTCGGGCTGGGTTTGCAGCAGCCTCCTCACGACAGCAAACAATGAAGTTGGGCCCGACTTTGGGTGCGTCGTTTTGTATTTTTCTCTGTCATTTTCTCATAGCATTTAGCGATTATCCCTATACTACAGTCCCCAACCAGGTCAACCGCCTCTTCCGCGCGCAACAGTTGCATGACAAGAAGCATTACGACGCGCGCCTCACAGCGACTCCAGAGCAGCGCAAGAAGATGCCCTATATTGATTACCTCCGACCAATCATTGCTGATGGCGATACAGGGTGTGTCCCACCCATGTACACACTAAGCACCACTACTGACGATTCTCTAGCCATGGTGGGCTCTCGGCTGTCATGAAGCTCACAAAGCTCTTCGCCGAGTCGGTTCGTATCTCATACCGAATATCGTCAATCAGATTTTGACGCTCGATGTAGGGCGCAGCAGGCATTCACTTTGAAGATCAGCTTCACGGCGGGAAGAAATGTGGCCATCTTGCCGGCAAAGTCCTCGTACCGATGGCAACGCACATCCAACGACTCACCGCAGCGCGGTTCCAACTCGATCTTATGCAGCACACTATGCTTCTCATTGCGCGCACGGACGCCGAAGCAGGAAAGCTGTTGTCTTCAACTGTTGACGCTCGCGACCACCGGTTCGTGCGTGGTGTGAAGTCCCGCCTACCCGACGGTAGCCGACGCCTTGCACTCGCAGATGTGCTTGCGCGTGCGGAGGCTGCGGGCAGGTCCGGACCTGAGATTGACCAGCTTGAGTCTGACTGGCTGGCGAGCGTGAATCTTCTAACGTTTGACCAAGGTTGGTCGGAAGTACACTCCTGTCGTGTATTTACTCATGCGATCATAGCCGTCGAGCAGGCAGTCAACGAATCCGCGTCGGTTTCAGATAAGGCGGCTACTTTTGCTCAGTACAAGGTTGCAGTTTCCGGGAAGACCATTACCGAAGCTCGTGACATCGCAACAGACATCCTGGGTACACCCGTTGACTGGGACTGGGATCGTGAGTGTCCCACGATCCTCGAAAACAGTGCTGACTAGAAGACACAAACCAGTTCCTCGGACGCGCGAGGGCTACTACCACACAACTGGCGGTACTGATTTCGCAATCAACCGTGCGATCGAATTTGCTCCGTACGCTGATATGGTTTGGCTTGAGACGAGCCGGCCAGACATTGCGCAAGCCCGTAAGATTGCACGCGCAATCCGCGAGCGTCACCCGGGAAAGTGGCTGGTATACAATCTCAGTCCAAGTTTCAATTGGGCGAAGGAGGGCTTCTCGGACCAGGAGATGAAGGACTTCGTTTGGGAGATCGCAAAGGAAGGGTTCGTGTTTCAGCTCGTGTCGGTGGGTGGTGTGCATGTCAACGCCGTGTCAACGGGTAAGACTTTCATTCGGACTATATCCAAGTCTCACTAAATGGACTTTCATTAGCCGAGCTCGCAGAGAACTTCAAGAAGAATGGCATTCTGTCTTACGTAAAGCTCGTACAGAACAAGGAGCGCGAGATTGGCTGCGACGTGCTCACTCACCAGAAATGGTGCGCTACCCCTTCGACACCTCATCTAATGCTGATCCAACCTTCATGCATAGGAGCGGTGCTGACTACGTTGACCGTGTCTTGTCGACAGTATCATCGGGGTCATCGAGCACTTCGGCCATGGGCAAGGGCTCGACGGAGCACGATTTCTAGATCCCTGGCACCGGCACGGACGTACTTAGTTTCGAGCATACTTTCTGCGTTCACTATGTGTACATTTACTAGGGTCGTGTTTGGCACTTGCTTCCGGGCCGGAAACATTCAGTGAACGAGATTCAACGGCTAGTTGACCCGACACAGATTGTCTTCCGAAAGCAAGCTGTGCCGTGTAATTAATGACTTCACCACCCCCCGGACAGCCAATTCAAGTTTTATACAAACAAACAAACAAACAAGCAGTGACTTCACACCTGTCACCACAGTCATCTCGACCGTCAACGAGTTTACCCTCCACAAGACGTCTTACCTCAATCTGCATCGCCTCCGGACTGATGTTCGGACCTAGTTTTAATCTTGGAAGAACGTCGATATCTGACGGAAGGAAGAAGTTCAGTTGTGCGTCGTTCTGTTCTTAGATACATCACCTTTCTGAACGGCATGCGTTAGCCGGTCCTTTGCCGCGGCCCTCCAGCTTCGGCTTCGGCGTCAGCACAAGGACTCGCCATGTATGGATAATCTATGCTGCAGGCTGTCCTTACACGGTGCCACGTAAACCGCTTTCGCACGGCCTGTGGATGGTGATGACGTATGAGGCTGCGTCGGTCACTTGCCCGAGTTGACACTGCCAGCAATCACCCCTTATTACTGATGAAAAAGTCCTTGCAAAAGGCCAGAAAATGTTCACCTTTTCCACGCATTTTTCCTGTGAAAGAAC
>MU273538.1:0-110695 GCA_022160365.1 Vararia minispora EC-137
TTAGTCGTTGTTGCTGACTGGGTCCGGGCCGCTTATAGATATGCGCTGACAGGGCGCTTCTATGGGAGGCGCGCGCTTATTGTGGAGCGCACACTTGTTGCGATGGCGTGCGTCTAGTCAAGGCGCGCGCCTGACGAGGTGTCCGATGCGTCGTAACCGATGTTGGGCGTGTGTCCATCGTTATGGTGAGGCGTCGTGGGGTGCGGTTGAGGCGTCAAGCCGTAACAGAGGGCCCATCACGCCGCTACAGTTCTCGGGTCAGCGATGATGCAAAATCAAGCAAGCACACGCACGCGTTATTGAAAAGTATATGAAGCATGCTCTCCTTGCTAGATGAAGCGTCAACCTCAGATCGCGGGCCGTGCCTAGAACACGTGCCTCAAGAACACTTCCGCAGCTTTCTTCACACTCACGAGATCAGACAAATCAAGTTGGAGGAAGATAGCCTCCCGCCCTGTTGCTTGCTTCAAATCTTCTATCGCAGCTTTCGTCTTCTCAACAGTCCGTGAAGCAATGTATACTTTTGCGCCATGAGACAAAAGGGCCTGGGCTCATGGATATCACATGAAAGTAGCATAGACAGACGTCGTCTTACCTTCGCCGTCTCCTTTCCGATGCCAGTATTTCCTCCTGAGCCGAATTGAGCAGGCAGCTCGTATATATGGTTGAGCTACGCACCAGTTACAATAGTAACCTTCCCAGAGAGGTCTGGGATATTTTCTACACCCCACGTCGGCTTGGGTGGGAACATCTGCGCAACAACAGAGCTAGTGTTCCCCATATTGTAATTGATAGACGACCAATAGGAAAACAGCTGGATTTAATTTTGTGAGAGTAAGGGTGTGGGAGGGATTGAATGTTGTAATCAAGCCCAGAAAGTGACCAAGGAATTTATCTTGCGTGTTTCACGGTAGTTGTAGGTACGCGGTTTTATACGTCTGACAAGGGTTGATCAACACGCGTAGACATCGGGGCCAGGCGAGTACGCGAGTGTCTCCATTAGGAGGGTCCACTCGAGCACCTCGCACGAATGTCACTGCGTGGGGATTAGTCCGCCGAGCCCAAGACCTGCGGAGGAAATCTGTTCGTGCGCATAGTGCTGTCGTTGACAAGGTCGTTGATAGCTGACAGTGCCAAGTGTTCGTTGCGGTCAAATTTGACGCGCCGATGCTTGACGTGACTATCGAACCCTGGACAGTTTGTCAAGCATGCATATGTGAACGGCCCGGTCATCTGAGAAGCGCTGCCTCTTGTGTACGTTTGTACGACTCTGGCACACAACCCGGAAGACATTGAAAGCCCTCTATTCCGCCTCTCTTGTGGCTAGATAATTAGGTCGTAGGCAACACGTCAAGAGCTGTAAACGGCGTCAAGGATTTCGTAGAGCGCTTAGTCGAGGTTGTTGGTAGACGCCTGTCGGAAAACTGGGATTGACATTATAATTCCCACCCATTGTAATCGATAATTTTGATTATAATGGCGGTTATAACCAGGAAAAATCGACCTGAAAGCGGTAAGATTTCTCCGAAATCATCGGTTATAACACTCGTAATCGGCTATGGGCAATTAAAATGCCGTTATAATCAGCTAATCGACAATTACGATCATTATAATCACAATTCTAGTTTTCCGACACCGTCTAGGCAACCTCGACGATAGCACCGTGCATGACACCGTGCATGACTTGGTGCATGACGAGAGTAAGCTGGTGGGCATGATAAGGACATGCCGTTGATGACGTCCGCACGTCATGCCGGCGCGCTTTACCGTGTACCGTAGGAAGCACTGATCGAGGTGGGTAGCTTGCATTATCCCGTTGTGCGATTAGTATTCGGCCTGACCCAATGGCGGGCGCGTGACGATGTGTTGAAGAACTTTGGAAATACTGACTTGGAGGGGCCCCGCAAGTGAAAGATATCAGATGCATCGCTCGTCCCCCGCAGTGTCTAGGCAGAAGGGTCACCAGTTACCTGCCCCAGCTAGACTAGGACTACTGCGGCTGAAAAAGCGCGGAAGAAGTCGAAGACTGGTTTTACGAGTAGCGCTATGATAGATTGCTGCACGTGCTGTTTCAAACGTCGGATATAAGTAGCAGCTGCTCGGGGCAATCCTAAACATGAAGACACGACGGTGGTCGGAGGCAGGAACGCACTGAACAGTTCGGGCGTCTACGTGCACCCCTACGGTAGGGTTCGACACTACGTCAGTCCTAGTGGGTTCGAAGGCAGTATGATGGTCCTATTTCGTGATCATGAGACTTGTTTAGAGACCACTAGCACTGGCAAGTACTAGTTACTGTATCTGATAGCTTCCTGCTATTAATCATTATCGCCTGGGGGCCGTCTTGACCCTCGTTGTCCATTCTTGCAAGAACCCTCGGTTCATCAGTCAGTATATAGTAATCGGGAAGGAGCCTAACAAGGGCACGGCCGGCGGCGTTTGGACCTCTAAAGCTTCACGTTTTCAAGTTAACTAGCAGCGGATTGAGAACGCGCAGACTAACGATACCGTGACCTGCTGACGGCCGTCTTGTCCGCGCAGTGTACTGATTGAAGCCACATTTATCTTTCCTTTTTCACGCGCATATGCGTAGATAATCCTGCCGCAATTTCATCTGACGCGACTGGAAGGTGACGTGACCTGGCGTTCTCGAACCCTCTCGGCCCCGTTCCTAAACTCCCCCGTCTTGGTTTATCTTACACTGACCATTCTACGTCAATATGCGCTGTGAACTATCCGATTGTCAGCTCGCGTACATACTGGTCCTGAAACGGGCTCGCACCGCTCACAATACTTGTGTCAAGCACTCCACCAGCACAGGACCAGAACAAGATCGCGACCCGTGTACGACAGGTTATCAACGGCCGCTTCCAAGGCTGCTTCCGAGTGATTGCTCTTGAGAATCCAAGTGAGCAGATACACCTAGCGAGCAATTGGTGAGTGCATTGCTCCCACTTGTTACAATTTCTGACATTCTAGCGCCTGCGCGGCATGGTCAAGACACACCTCAACAGGGAAATTGACGAGCTACCAAAGATCTTATGATCTCTCCTGGATATACGTTGGAGCTTAAATATCTTCATCGGCAGCTGATAAGCCGCCTAAGAGGCATTTCGTCCCCGAGTCCAGGGATCTGGTTTCTGTGCTGGCATAACATCATTCGATCTGACCCTCTTCCGGGCTCTGCTGTCTTTGAGCCACCCCTTCACGAATGGGACATCGTATCATGCTCGCTTCTTCAATGTATGGCCCGGTGTTTCTCTAGCATTCGCTAACTTACATCACGATTAGATTGTCGCGAGCCTTGCCTATTCCGCGACCTCAATTGAATACCTGAGCTTCTTCGGTGACCAACATCTCGATGCCCGAAGCAATCGTGAAATAACACCTTTCAGCACCCCCAGCCACTGATCCTATTTCCCCGCTGAACCGCCGCTCTGTGGCCCCCAGCTGCAAACATCCCCATCCGTCTCGTTAGTAGTCCTAATATTTCCGTGCTTTCCGCTCCGGGCTCATGGTAGTGAGCACACTACCGTGATTGTGTCTTTTGGCTCGTTCTAGAAGCAAAGAGAAGTCGTTCCCCGACCGGTGAGCTTGCTGGAGAAAACTCGGCGTGCGCCCAATCTTGCATCCCCCTGCGGCCACTATCACGTCCCCTGGCCCGATAAGCTCTTTAATCCTTTCAGGAGGCGTGGAGACACGGATTGTGGGCTCTGCGGAGATCGGTTCACATGGTGAGAGTCGTGTGGGAATGAGTCGACGGGCCGCAAAAATGCGATATTTTGATATGATCGAGTAGTTTCCAGCCGTAGCCAGCGAGTGGGAGCTCAGGTAGCGCAGAACGAACGATGCACTGTGAAGACGTCGCCATCGGTAACGTGAACTATCCGCAGACTGAATACTCCGGGCGCACAGAACATCATATCGCAATCGGCCGGCCGTCCTGACCAAAGGGCAAACTTTGGCCAAACCCCGGCGATTCCTTGCTCTCAATGCTGGGATTCGCCGCGCTCACTCACACCTCTCAAATACGACGCGAGTGCAGAGAAAAGAGCCCCACCCTGGACCCCAAGCTCCCATATCGTTATGGCTGGTGGTCCCGCTGTCTCGTCTGGTTCACAGCACTACGTCAATCTCATCGACACTAGCAAGCCATGGTGGAAGAACCGAAGTACGTCGCATTTTAGTACTCTGAGATAAGTCGCCAACGGTTCCTCTGCAGGACTCCTGGCGCTGAATGCGTGGATTGTGCTCTTGTATGTGCTTGTTTTCATGATATCTTACGGATTGTGTCGAATTGTACGATCCAGATTAATCACTTCGTCGACCAACGGATACGATGGGAGTATGATGAGTACGCGACGTGACATTATCACCTTTTACAGCGGTCTAACAGTCGTACACTGGCAGATGGTCTCCAGTCGCTTCCCACATGGGAGAGCTACTTCAACTACCCGACTGGTGGTAGACTTGGCCTATTCAACGCGATTCAGAACATCGGTTCCCTTTGTGCATACCCGTTTGCACCATACGTTGCGGACGGCTTGGGTCGGCGCACGTCCATCTTCCTCGGGGCATGCATAATGATAGTCGCGACGTCCGTTCAATCAGCTGCACAGTCCTTCGGCATGTTCATTGGTGCACGCTTCCTCATTGGCTTTGGGCTCACTTTCGCGGCTTCCGCCGCTCCCTTGCTTATCACGGAGATCGCATACCCGTCCCAGCGAGGGCAGGCCACTGCTATGTACAACACGCTGTGGTACCTGGGTAGTATCGTGTGCGTCTTCTCGTACAGTTTACCCCTTTTCCTTTCTGTTCTAAAGAGGCTGAATTACAGTGCGGCGTGGACCACATTCGGCACCTTCAGGCTCCCGACAAGCTGGGCGTGGCGTATCCCGTCCGTTCTCCAGGGTCTCCCATCCGTCATCCAGGTCTTCCTGATCTGGTTCGCTCCAGAGTCTCCACGTTGGCTTATGTCCAAGGGCCGGTGCGCGCTGTTCCCTCTCCCTATGGAACTTTGTTCACTTGTAGACACGGTATTTTCGCCAGTGAGCAGCAGGCTTTGAAGACACTGGCCTACTACCACGCCAACGGCAACGAGCAGGACCCGCTTGTTGAGTTCGAGTTCGAGGAGATCAAGGCTGCGCTCCGCTTCGACCGGGAAGTCTCGTCAAATGTAAACTGGGCGAGCCTCCTCAAAACCCCGGGCAACCGTCGTCGCCTCCGCATCATTATAGCCATTGCCTTCTTCTCGCAATGGTCTGGCAATGGGCTTGTGTCTTTCTGTGAGATGCTTGTTTCTGCGTCTATGTATGCCCTCTGATGTACGGGAAATATAGACTTGAACAAAGTTATGAACGCTATCGGAAGTAGGCACTCATTTCACACCTACGATATGAATTGCTGAGCAAATGACAGTCACTGACCCAACTACCCAACTCCTCATCGTAAGTTCTTCACCGATCATGTTCCGTGTGACTGGCTCACATAAACTTCAGAACGGCATCCTGAATATTTATAACTTCTTCATAGCCATCGGCGCGGGCCTGTTGGTCGATAAAGTCGGAAGGCGCAAACTGTTCATCACGTCCACTCTCGGTACCCACCCTTCCTTGATCACCTTAAAATCTGCGCCAACCCACTTTAGGGATGGTGTTATTTTGGACGTGCCAGACTATCTGCTTCTCACTCTTCTCACAACACGGCTGGGCAAGCGCAGGCCATGCTGTCATTGCTTTTATCTGTGCGTCCGTATTTCGATCCTGACCTTCTCGTTGAACTCACAAAATTTACTGCCAATCTTTGAAGTCCTGTTTTACGGCTTTTGTATGTCGTTCAATTTCATGCACGCTAATGCACATCTAAGCTGACCTTGCCAGATGACGTGCGTATCTACAGCTCGCTCCGGCCACATCACAATGAACTCAACGGTTCGATACCTAGATCGCGTTTACACCATTGATTGTGGCGTACACAGTTGAGATTCTGCCCTACGCAATCCGTGCGAAGGGCTTCGTAGTGTTCAACTTCACCGTCTCGCTTTCTCTCATTTTTAATCAGTATGCCCGTGTTTCTCACACATCATCCTCTATTTCTCATGTCGCCACTCACAGATATGTCAACCCTATTGCACTGCAGAAGTGAGCCGTTCTATTCCTCAAGACTATCGTGAGACTGACAGGTACCCACTTAGCCTCGGGTGGAGGTACTACGTGCGTCGCATCCTCGGAGAATGATAGGGAGAACCACGTTGACGAAGGCTCACACATACAGATTGTGTACATCTGTTGGCTAACGTTCGAGGCCATCTTCGTCTACTATTTCGTCGTCGAGACCAAGGGCGTGCGTACCGTGCAACCTTCGTCTCCCTCCATCTCACGCTTATTCCCGCCTCTCTAGCGCACACTCGAAGAAACCGCCGCGTGAGTCCGCTGGTCCGCTCGATTGAAATCCTCTCATAAGCTTGACGGCTGATCTAGACTGTTCGATGGTGAGGACGCTGCGCAGCAGGTTGCTCATGATGCGGCTATCGCTGCGGAGGTGGTCCCTGAAAAGGCGTCGAGCGGTGGAAGTGTCGAAGAGGTCACCGTGATTGGCAAGAGTGCCTGAGCGCCCCATCGCCTCCGCCCTGCTTCAGGCTAGAACACCTCGGATTCACGGAACATCACGAGAAGGTCGAGTCATGGATCGTATCGATACGCAAGAACGGCGATACGGTAGTATACGATATATATGGACCCGCCTAGCTACAGGGCACCCGGTATCGTACGGCTGCAACGATGCTCCCCTGTACCAGGCGCGCATCCAGGAGATGTCACCGGTTAAGGCGGGCCTGCCATATCTATTTGTCTCGGATGAGGATCCGCTCTGACACGGCACAACCGCTGAAGTACTTGCTGAAAAAGCGTTGTCGGTCAGACACGTCATACGCAAGCCTCAGGTATGGTGAGATCGCGCACAACGGTAGGTCAAGCCCCGGGCCTGAATTATTATTGGAAGGCGCTCAAAGTCTACGACACTGGCGGATAATAAACTGGGATCGAGAGACATGGCATACATGTACATCAACTAGAACGACTACGAATCCAAAGAGCGGGGACGGCGTCAAGACGGCGACCTCACGCAAGGTGATAGTAGTTACACGTAGTTCAGTCCATAAGGGGAGGCAAAAGTCCTTTGGGATTTGGCGGATATGATGGGAACGAGATGGGGTCTTCTCCTCTAGGCCTTGGCGTCAAATGGCGCGTGATCAGCTTTCTCGTCGGTGTACTCCGGCGGCGAGACGAAGATCTCCTCGGGGAGCAAGAAAGCAACCTCCTCATACTGGTTGTTTACCCCGTCTTCCTCCTGTGCGCTGTTCGTGCCACGGACGGCGCGACAGAAGAGTACGGTGATGACCCACACCATGCGTAAGAGGACGCCAATGCCGCAGCCTTTATTTATAGCAATCAGTGGGGATTGGTCAGGCAGCCAGCGCGAGTCAGCGCAAAAAGGACACACCGAGGACGAAGGCGACAGCACGACCTTCCCAAGGGCCGAGAGTCATAAGTGCGCGATGGACGCGGCGAAGGAACGAGCCATGGTGGCGGTGGTACGGGCGGAAGTTGTGGTGGTGATGATGACCGTGGGGGCGAGCGACAGGAGCGCCCTCATCAGTGGCCGGGCGCTCTTGCTGCGCGGGGTGGTCCTGGCCGAGGCGGTCAAAGCCGGCCTTCTGCCAGAGGGGCACGATGGGAGGCATCTGCTCCGGGACGGCGCCATCCAGCGACGCGGAATGCGCCGGGCGGTGCGGAGGTGCGTGAGGGGCCGACATCATCGCGACGACATCTGCATTGGGAACAACAGGGCCCAGCCCAGCGATCGCAAAGAGATGAGCGACGCTCGTCTTCATCTTGCCACAGAAGCGGCCCATACGCGACGGCTGCTGCGGACGCTCGATGCGGTTCATCCCGACTGCGGGATGTCCGATGCGCCAAGCGCTGACCTCGCCTGGGCTCACAACCACGCTCAAGGGCGCGGCGGCCGCTTCGGAGAAGACTATGTTAAGAAGGATAGGAGTACTCAGCGGACGACGAGCGCTCACCTAGAGTGGCCCCAACGGCCAGGAAAGATAGGACTCGCATATGACTGCAAATCAGAGGTAAGCTCAAGAATCTGAGATGATGGGAGAGAAGGTCACATGTCTAAACGGATGGAAAAAGCGCAGGGGTGGAAGGATTGAAAGGACCGGTATTGACGAGCTGAGGTGGAGATGGTGGTAAGGAGATGAAGAGCGGCGGCTACGACTGCGGGCTGAGCTCGTCCATCTTCCGGATCAGGAAGTGCTTTCACACGTCTGTTGACCCGTCGTTCGGCAGGGTCCGACCGCCTCGTTTGAGACACGCCGCATTCGTTACCTTCAGCTGAGAACCATACCCTTGCCATTCGCCATGCATCACGTCTTTACGGTCATAGACATACTCGACAACATAATTTCCCACCTTAGCCGTCGTCAAATCGTTAGCATCACAAGCGTCTGCAAAACGTGGGCCGAAATCGCGCGGGATCGTGTTTGGGCCGAAGTTCTATCGCCTTGCGAGATTTTTAGGCTGCTATCTCCCATCGAGTGTAAAGACGATGTGCGTTTCTGCTAATTCGATACCACACTCAGATCATCCAACTTTAAGTAATCATGTGTGTTTGGCACCGCTGACTTTGACGTGCAGAAATATGTCTTCTTAAACAGGCCAAGGGCTCGTGAATGGGATGTCTTTTTGCAGATTTATGCACATCGTGTTCGCCGGTTCGAAGTCCCAGCTAGCGGCGAATTTGGCGAGCTGCTTAGTGCTGTCGCTCAAACCCGCCCCAGCGAGCGTCGGATCTTTCCCAATCTCACGCATGTTGATTGGCATGCCATGAAAAACCTCGAGCTCCTTCCGCCGCTCCTCCATCTCGGCGTACAATCCGTGACTCTTCCATCTGATTTCACCCTTTCTGAAGACTATACTGTGGAAGCTTTTATCGAGGACCTCTCTTTTCGTTCCCCAAATCTAGGCGCCATCAGAGTTGAGGCCTATAAGTCCAACGGATGGCCCATAGCTCCCTTGCTCGAGCCTTTCTCCTTCCTCCACACCATCATCCTTCCACTCGACTTTGTTACCTTGGATTTGATTGGGATATTTGTGAAATTTCCCCTTTTGAAATCTTTGCAGTTCAGCAAGTCCACAGCCTCGTCACCAGCCCACAAAGCACTTCCGTATATATCCACACCCGCTCCAACATTATGCGCTGGAGCATTTCGTGCCTTGAGCGAGTTATCGCTCTTCACAACTCTTTCTGCAATAACCAGTGTCCTGTGCTGTCCGGACGCTTTCGAATCACTAGAGACGCTCTCTATTACATCGATGACATGCGAAGGCCGAGGTAGTCTGGCACTGTTTTTCGAGACGCTATTGTCCCGCCACAGCTTGCTCAAGGGTCTCATTATGGACCTAAGGCCCAGGCCCAGCAGCGATCGTTCTGACAATATTTCAGCTCTAGCATCTTACAAGGCGCTTGATCCGCTCACATTTGATGATCTGCGTCTTCTTTGCGATCTCAAATCGCTCGCTGTACTTCGCATTAGCCACCCACATCCCATTCTCCTCGAAGATTCGCAAGTGGGCGAATTCGCCTGTGCACTCCCCAACCTATCGGTCCTTGTACTCTGCCCTAACCCGTCCTTCCTGAAGCACCGTACGAAGCTGACACCTGACGTCCTTTACCATCTCGCTGAACATCGTCCATTGTTGAGAAAGCTTTCCCTGTATTTGAGAGCCGAGGAGTATACTGCGCTACAGAGGCCAACGGCGCTCAAGTCCTCAAAGGCACGTTTCCAACAGCTCGATTTTCTCTATCTAGGTCGCAGTGCCCTCAGCGGGATGAAGACCCTAAGCGCTTTGGCATTGGTCATTGCCCGCGTAAAGCCCGTCAATTTTGAGGGCCTGAAGGTTCTGTCCGGCCTTAGTAGTATGCAGGTGTTATGCGAAGATCTTGTGATACTATCAAACGTTATGTGTATGTCAATGTGCGAATGAGCCTAGTCCACGGGATTGATGCTACTGTATATTTACTCGGTTCATTGAAGGACGAGCTCATTGTCTCATAACCGCTTTCCGGACCTGTTCCTGCGGAATCTCTGTACGAGGATTCGCGTCGTGCCCGTACGCGTCCTAGCGCACCCTGTTCATACCATTGTTTTCTGTCTCCGTGTATCCAGTTACACCAAAATGACATTAGACTTCACATAATGCAGCAAAGGTAGAAGTCTGATGAATGGACGACAAGGAAGAGCCCTACCTCAATCAGCAGATGAGTCGACCATGCGCTTGCCAAACCCAGGATGCGGCGCAAGAGGCAGCATCGTCGTCCTACCCAGTCTTCATCCTATTTGCCTACGCACCTCTTCTGGGCACATCTATGATTGCCAAGTATTGCATCACCGCTTCTGACTGCTTACAATGTCGCCCACAGACCTCGCGGCGGGCACGAAATTAAACGGAAGTAAGGTATCGTCGTCCTCTCTACCTACATATCGGTACACGTGCGCCTCTGAGCATCGCCCGGCGCGGCTTTTCGGATAAATTGCCCCCTTCTGAGGATGTCGCCTCTCGGGACTGCTCCGCTCGTTCAAACCTGCCCTCCCGGTCCGGGGTTTGCGACCTGCACGTTCGCAGCGGTCTCTACTGGCTTCATGGCAGGGAAGAGGAGGACCTCCTTGATGTTCGTTGAGTCTGTAAGGAACATCACGAGACGGTCAACGCCGATGCCCCATCCGCCGGTCGGCGGGAGGCCGTGTTCAAGCGCGTCGACGAACGTCTCGTCGATATCCTGCGCCTCGTCATCGCCCTGCGCTTTCTGCCGCACCTGCTCCTCGAAGCGTGCCCGTTGTTCAAACGGATCATTCAGTTCCGTGTACGCGTTACAGAACTCCTTGCCGCACATAAAACCCTCGAAACGCTCGCACAGACCCGGGCGTGAGCGGTGCCACTTAGCGAGGGGCGACATGACCTGCGGGTGCCCGACTGGTGACGGCGTCAGGGGGTAGCGCGGAAATATGAGGGAGGCACGGACCGATGAAGGCGGGGGAGACACAAAGAGGCTCGATGAACTCGCCAACGAGCTTATCAAGCAGTCGTGCGTTCGTCTTGGGCTCGCTGCACTCGACGTTGTGCTGTGCGGGGTGAGCAAGGCGTCTGGGGCCGTGAGAAAGGCCGCGCGCACCTTCTGCGCGAGCTCGCGAAGGAAGACGTTCGCTTCCTCGGTGTGAAGCGTCTCGCCAGGCGGGAACTTGACTCCAAGCTTCTGTTCGAGCGTTTCAATCATGTCGTAGCGCTTCCAGGGACGCTGGAAGTCGAGTGTGATCTCGCGCCCGCCCTTGCCATCGGGGTGGTACGTGAGCGTCGTTTTGCCGCCAGTGAGGTACTTGACCATGCCCTCGATGAGCGCCTCGGTCATCTCCATGAGGTCGTACATGTCTGCGTACGCCATATAGAACTCGCAGATCGTGAACTCGGGGTTGTGCGTGAGGTCGATGCCCTCGTTCCGGAACACGCGCCCGATCTCGTACACGCGGTCAAGCCCTCCGACAACGAGCTGCTTGAGGTATAGCTCTGGTGCGATGCGGAGGTACAAATCGAGGTCGAGGTCATTGTGGTGCGTGATGAACGGCTTGGCCGTCGCACCGCCGGCGACCATACTCGTGATCGGCGTCTCGACTTCGAGGAAGCCGAGCTCGTCAAAGTAGCGACGGATGTAGTTGACGATGCGCGAGCGTGTGACGAAGATCCGGCGCGTGTCGTCGGAAACGATCAGGTCCAGGTACCGCTTGCGGTAGCGCGTCTCCTGATCCTTGAGCCCGAAGTGGCTGGATGGCAGCTGGTGCAGGTTCGGCGCAAGTAGCTCCATCTTCGAGACCGAAACCGAGAGCTCGCCCTTCTTCGTACGTGACGGACAGCCGACGACGCCGACAACATCGCCACGGCGGAAGATCTCGTGCGTGGTCGCGAACGCGCTTGGATTCGCCGCGTCCTGTGGGGTCGCCATGATCTGCACCTTCTGGCCCTCGCCGTGGAGGACGTAGAAGCGCAGCTTGCCGAACTCACGGATCTCGTGCACGCGCCCAGCAAGGGAAACAAGTTCCCCGTCGAGCTTCTCACCGGGCTGAATGCGTCCTTCCTTGCCGTACTCGCGGATGAACCTAGTGACAGATATCGACACCTCGAACTTGTGCGGGTAAGGGTTCGGGTCCTGCGTCTCGCGCAGCTTTTGGATTTGACGGGAGCGAAGCTCAAAATATTGCTGCAATGCACGTTAGCATGGGGGTTTAGATAGCGCACAGACCGTGGTGAGTCATGCCAGAGATGCGCAAGCCGTGGCTGATGGCAGGACATTGCAGTCGCCGCACACGACCGGCAAAATCGAGAGACACACATCCCTAAGAGAAGATCTGGTGTGGAGTATCGAACAGTCGATGGTTGCGATGCGTGTTCGTGCAATCGTACATGAGACTCCGAAAGCACTCACATTGGGGCTGAGGTCATCCTCCTTGCCAGCAGCAGACTGCTGGGTAGAAGAAGAAGCTTGAGGTGCGGCGGCAGTGGCAGTAGCCTTCCTCGCCTCCTTTTCACGCTGCGCCTTGCGCCTCTTGAGCTCCCTGTGCGATCGATCCGTCTCAAAAGCGCGAATGAAAACAAAAGCAAAAGAGAAGACGGACTGCTTGGAGACCATTTCACCAGTGATCTCGTCTAGATGTGTACGAGCCGCTGTCCCTTCCGACATTTTTTTGGAATAGAGTGTACAATTGAGCGATGGAAGGTGTAGACGAGTAAGTCTCGAGGATCTGGCGAGCGGGATCCGAGCCAATCTCAGCATTCACGCGTTCGCCAGACCGTTTTCGACGTCGAAAAAGGAAGCGAGTCACGATTCGAGCGCGGGTGAAACGGGCCGTGGAACCGGACCCTGCCCTAGCCGGAGACATCCGGCCGAACGGCTGTCGCCGCCTCCGGTGGGGCGCTCAGTCGTAGTGGCCGCGCCGAACACTCACGTCTGTAAACCACCACCACCCAACGCTCCGCTAGACGACCTAACTTCCCCGCTCACCCTGCCTCTCCTACCCTCTCCCAGATGTCCTCAGACTACGAATTTTCTGATCATGACGACGAGTACTTCGACGACGACGAGGAGATGGACGACGCCGACGACGGTGCGTCCACTCCTTCCCGTCTCCCTCGGCCACTCGCTCACCGACCCATTCGACTCCAGGCACCGCCGACTCTGAGGACGACATGGAAATGGAGCTCGTCCACGATGACTTCCGTGTAACCGGGAAGGGCAAGAAGAAGTCTTACGAGGTCGATTACGACGATCTTTCCCAAGACGCCGTTGAGCGCCTCATACAGACCGACGTTGACCATATCAGCGCTATCTTCGGGGTCGATGTGCGTGTTTTCATTTCCTGTCCCCATCTCGTAGCCTACGCTGCTATCACGAGTGTTTTGGCAACCGCATGCTTCGGGCGACCCTACACGCCTTTGTCATGATGCGATATCTCCGAGCTCTTAGTCAAAATGTAGTTCAGACGATCGTCGTCCACCCGAGCCCCTCAGCGTCTGCTCGTAGCTTCTACTGCTTTAGTCGACGACGACACAGCATATCATTCTCCCTTCGCGCTTCGTTCTGCTATCATGTGTGCGCCGGAACCGGTGGCAGAGGTTGCTCCCTCACACGACTTGTGCAATCGTCTTCACCATGCGGTCATCCTTTACTATATGCCTATCCATATGGGACGTCCAACGCACGATCAACGTGCATACGTGTCTCTGGCGGGCGCCGTGCGCCTAAGCGCGTGCAGCTGGCGCCCGGTTTTGCTAAATAGGACGCGGGGGGCGTCGTGGCGTCCTCGTGTTCCGTCCACTTCCGTTCCGCGTACCCGCTTGTTGCCCACCAATGTATGCTAACTAAATTTCCGTCTCCAGGCTGGCGTCGCAGCACTACTTCTTCGACACATGCGTTGGAATAAGGACCGACTTATCGATAAGTACATGGACAATGCTTCGACCATCTCCGCTGCTGCTGGCATCTCCCCTCCCTCCGCTCCCTCCTCCCCCGGCCCCGAGCGCTCGCAACGCCGCACGACGACACGCACGACACGCTCTTCAAAGAAGGCGTCACCGCCGCCGCCGGCCGGATCGTTTGTTTGCGCTATCTGCTTCGACGACGCGAACAAGGACGTGCGTGCGCTCGCGTGCGGACACGCGTTTTGTGTCGACTGTTGGGGCACGTACGCACACGCAAAGATCCGTGACGAAGGCGAGCATCGTATCGCGTGTATGGCCGAAGGCTGCAACGTTGTTGCGCCGGACTTGTTTGTGCTCGCGGCGCTCGACGCGTCGGACACGCGTACGATGGCTCGCTACCGCGAATTGCTCGTGCGTGACTATGTCGAAGGCCACCGGGACCTCAAGTTCTGCCCCTATCCGGAGTGCACGCATACAGTCCGTTGCGGGGCGGGGACATCTGCGGCCGCACTCGCGCAGGTGGTACCGACGGTCGTGTGCGGCGCGGACCCGCGCCACGCATTCTGC
The DNA here is from genome assembly GCA_022160365.1 of Vararia minispora EC-137. NCBI lineage: Eukaryota > Fungi > Basidiomycota > Agaricomycetes > Russulales > Lachnocladiaceae > Vararia > Vararia minispora. The sequence goes on from MU273538.1 coordinate 14,604, forward strand.
TTCGGGTGCGCGATTGAGGGCGACCACCGGCCGCTGATTTGCGCGGTCGCGAAGATGTGGCTCCAGAAGTGCCGGGACGACTCAGAGACGGCGAATTGGATCAAGAGCAACACGAAGGAGTGCGCGAAGTGCCAGAGCACGATCGAGAAGAACGGCGGGTGCAAGTGCGTGCCCACGCGTGTCTTCTATCCGGCCGGGTGCTGATCGCGGGGACAGCCATATGACGTGCAAGAAGTGCAAGCATGAGTTCTGCTGGGTGTGCATGGGTCCCTGGTCGGAGCACGGCACGGCATGGTACTCGTGCAACCGCTTCGACGAGAAGTCGGGCGTCGAGGCGCGTGACGCGCAGTCGCGTTCCCGCGCGTCCCTCGAGCGCTACCTCCATGTGCGTCTCCGCTGTTTCATCTCCCTGCAGACGCTGACGCCACGACAGTACTACAATCGCTGGGCAAACCATGAACAGTCGGCAAAGCTGTCCATTGAGCTGTACGCGAAGACGGAGAAGAAGATGGAGGAGATGCAGGTCAACACGGAGCTAACGTGGATCGAGGTGCAGTTCATGAAGAAGGCGGTCGACGAGGTGGAGAAGTGCCGGATGACGCTCAAGTGGACGTACGCGATGGCGTACTACCTCGAGAGCGGCAACGCGAAGGAGCTCTTCGAGGACAACCAGCGGTACGTTTCACCTTGTTAACCTTCCCAGCACACAGGTATGCTGACGCGTGCCCGACCAGCGACCTCGAGAAGGCGGTCGAGGATCTATCCGAGCTGCTCGAACAGTCGATCGAGCCCGAGACGATTCCATCGCTGCGTCAAAAGGTGACGGATAAGACGGTCTATGTCTCAAAGCGGAACGAGATCATGCTCGACGACACCGCGGCGGGTTACACCGAGGGTCGTTGGACGTGGAACGTGTCCGTGCCTGGGCTCGGCGACAACGAGGATGATGCCTGAGCTGGCCGAATGTTGCGCGTTGGTCCATCATCCCCTCTATCTACTACCACCTTCGTCATCATCGGCGCCCCACTGTTCGTTGCGTCTCGTCAGTACGCTTAGTACTATGGTCGCCCACGATCGTCCACCCCCCTTCATTCCCTCGCTTCGGACATCTGTCGTACCCATCCCTGTCCCCGGTCTTGTCTCCGTCTCTCCCACGCACAAATGTACTCTTATAGTTCCCAGGCATGGTTGTATACAGGCCGATACAAAAGGTACAAGGGCGAGAAGGTGTGAAGACACAAAGGTGCGAAGGTACGAGGCGGATGTCAGGGTCGAGGGTCAGAGGTCAGAGAGGTCGGTCGAGGTCGAAGGTCGGCCGTCCGATGCGTCACCGGTCCGGGCTCCGAGTATCGAGCTCTGGCCGGCGTCCTGACGCGACACGCAAGGTCCGACGGTACAACCTGCAGTGGCAGCACTGGTGTCCGGTCTCCCAAGTAGTCTACGATGGCACTAGCCTCCTAAGCGATCTACGATAGCCCTGGTCCCCTGAGCTCGAACCCTGCCTCCGCGTAATCAATGACGTGCCCACACGAGCCCATCGCGACACCGCTCTGTTCATTTACTTGTGTTGTATACGGTATTAATAGATGCACCCGTGCAAGCGATGGCTGTAAATGGCCTTACGGATACTTCATGAAGCAACAGACGTTTCACACTCAGTCCGAGGACACCGCAGCTGTCAGCGCTGTCGTCATCGTCGATGGGTGGGGCTCGTCAATTGGACTCAGAGACCGGCACTCGCCCAATCGTCGCGCGCGCAACGAGACTTCGATTCCAAGACCTAGTCGACCACAAGAAGCGGGAAGAGAAGGATCGGCGTGGGGACAGGCGGTGCGTTCGCAAGATAGCGAGCTGGGAGCGGCGAGCAGTCAAGTGGGCGAAGAAAGGAAGTGGAGAAGACGGAAAGGATGAAAAGAGGTAGAGTATAAAGTGAAGAGAAGCTACGCAACACATGCTTGCTTGAAAATTCAAGTCCTGAAAGCGTCACGAACAAGAAAAGGGGCGCTTGAGTGAGAAGAATAGAATAGGCTGAGGCCGTACTATACTGGGATGACGATGAGGGAGTGCGTACACACGGCCGGTGCTCATCCCGAGAGGTATCATCAACGCATGCGCGCAGAGCGGGCGGTGCGCGCGATGAAGGGGGTAAACGAAAGAGGGGAGGGATGCTCCGAGGCAAATTATCCGCGCTCGATGTCCGCCGGGGCGTAGGCTCTAGGTGGGGGGATATGCTGCTGCAGACGTAACGTTAACGATACTGGAATGGGACAGGACGGGACTGGGACTATGGCACAACCGCCGCGCGGCGGGATCGACAGGGACGTGTACACCGTGATGAGGAGGAAACGAGTCGTGTCGTGTCGGGGCGGCGGCGGGGGCCGGTCATTGCGACATGCCGCGCATCTCCACCGGCTGCTGATACGGCTGGTACCCGCCCGAGGGTGGCGGGATGCCCGGCGACGGCAAGTCGTGGTACGGCGTCATCAGTGGCGGCGACGGGTTTGCGGAACCCTTGGGCTCATGCGACGGCGCGCTGCTGTTCGCTTGATCCATCGCGGCTGTCGCGGCTGCCGCATCGCCGATGCCAGCGCGCGTGCCCCAGCCAGTCTGCAATCGGACACGTCAGCGGAGCACAAGGACAAGCAGGAGCATGACGCACCTCGTGCAGTGTAAACAGTGCGTAGAGTTTCATGACGGCGAAGTAGTAGCCAAACGCGATGAAGGCGGGGACATAGATGATATCCTGCGGCCGTTGCCAAAGGTGTGGTAATAACTTCGCCGTGCGGGTCGCCGTCAGCCAGACGACGTAACTCGCGATGACGTTCCTGGACAGGTGATCAAATTAGAACCGGCTTGTCCCACGCTGTCCTCGTACACAGCATACGGATGACGTGTACGCACCACCACGGCAAGTGGAAGCCGCCGTCCTCCACGGGGATGGTCGACTTCCACACGACGATGGCGACGAGGACCGGGCCGACGAGAAGCGTGAGCGGATTGAAGAGCTTATCAACCTGGACGTACACGGCGGTCAGCGCCCGCTCCGCAGCACGATCAGCCGAAACATCCGACGCACCATTGTGTACGCGACGTATGGATGCGTCGTCCAGACGTACCGCTCTGTGAATAGTGAACGGATGTCGGACCGCCAGGTATTACGCGTCCATCGCAAGACCTGCTTGAGAAAGCGCCAATTGGGCTTCATCGTACTGAGCAGCTCTGCGCCCTGGCAGACCTGGACATAGGTACTCCACCCATGCGAGACCATCCAGCGAGTGAGGAACTTGTCGTCGCCCGAGTTCAGCTGGTACTTCCCGAGCCAGTAGTCGTGCGTGAAGTTGTGCAGGAACTCCGGGTCCTTGAGGATGACGGTCCGGTACGCGGCCGTGCGGCCGGAGAGACAAGGGATGCCGCCGTCGATGTGCGTCGCTGACGATATTTCGATATTGCGGATGGTCAGGCGGAAGGCGGCAAGAACCTCCCAGACGGTCATCCGGTTACCAACAGGCTGCACGCGCTGTGACGTGCCGACACCGCCGACCTTCTGGTCCTCGAAGCAGGCGAGGACATACGGGAGCAGAGTTGGCGGCCAGATGGCGTCGTCGTCTGCGAATACGATGATGTCCGTCGTCGTTTCTTTGATACCGTGGGACATCTGCAGGCGCTTGTTCGCGAAGGGTACGGTCGTTACACGGATCTTGGAGGGGTCGACCGAGTCCGCTAGCTCTTGTAATGGGCCTCGCATTTTTTCCTCAGTGACGATGATGATCTCCTTCGGCTTCCCGACGAGCCACGAATGCGCGGCCTCCTTGAACTCCTCTCCGGCGTCAATGGTAGGCACGATGATGGTGACATCCTCGGATGCGATATACGTCGGGTTTTCGGGTAGAGGGATGGGGCGGTAAACGAGGTATGCTGTCAAACGAATGCAGTACCATAGATATCGGTAGAATCTGCGATGGGAGGGCGGTGAGTGGGATCCAGAGCTGTAGTGGTGACAGGCACGTACCCGATGACGCCGAATGGCACGACTGACGATGGAGGCAGGTAAGGTTAGTCTCGTCGACGAGCGGCTAAGCACTGAAGACACACAGATTGGAAATTTGTCCTGGGTGAGATACAGCATGGCTGTTGCGGCCGCCCAGGAGAGGAGAGGCGAGAGAGGATGTGTGCGGGGTAGAGCCTTGTGCGAGACGTGAAAGCTGAGATGGAGTGGGGAACAAAAGAGTGAAAGGGTCGCCGCGCGACGTCAGAGGCGGCGGGCGACTTGGGCGGGGACGATGGGGGTGAGAGGAGGAGGGGACGGTAATGCCGTCGATGGCGACGACGAAGCAAGCTGCGCTCCTATGGAAGGAGGGAGACTGGAGACAACAGGCGGGCGTCTTGATCCGGTCTTGACATATTTCTATCCGGCGCTCTGTCTGCGCGCGCCCATCAACCGCCCGCTTGCCAATGTCCTGATAAAGTCGAATTATAGTCTCACTGTTCATCAAAGTCTACACTTCTCTGGTCTTCCTTCTTCTCTTTTCTCGTATGTTTTCCCGCGAATATTCGGATATTTCTCTCCGAGCCATTCTCTATCTGCTCGCATAACTTTTCCCCTAGTCCCAGCCCACATGTCCCAAGCCAAAACGCATCTTGGTCGGCGACCCTGAGCGCGCCCATGAACATGCGCCTTCACGAACCGTAAAAAACGCGGAAAAGCTGTGCAATTGCAATTAACCTGCCGCTCGTCGTGCACTAGTACTACTGTACCGCGCGCGCCCTCGAGTTTCCGCCAGCAACAACCGACAGCTCCGGATGTAAGAAGCAGCCACAATCCTCCACAAAGCCCTACTACGCTCTAGTCTCCTGATAGTGCACAAGACAGTCGTTGGCGGCTGGTTTGGGACACTGGGTGCATTACTGCAACCCCGATAGCTTGTCGGCGGCGACTATGCGGCCGCCCTGCCCGGGTCCACCGCCTTGCCGCCAGTTACTTTGGCTGTACACCATCTGGTGCTGTGTCTCACATCCGTGCGCTCACCTCAATTACGCCTCGTCTGACCTTGTAGGAGTCGTCGCACCGGACCTTCGAAGGGCTCGAGGCAACGCGCCGGCGTTTCGCGACCGCCTGCTTGGAGTCTGGACGGCGTCGGCGCCCGCTTCCGCCGTGCGCAGCACATAGACGAATGCCGACTGTTATGCCTATATCTAAATGCCGTGCTCGTCCCTGCGCTATATGCAGCGTGTGCATTCTTCGATCGTTGCGCCTGTCTTTACTCTTGTCAGACTGTCGCAGCAGAGCTGCCGCGGCGCGCCGTGCGCCCATCATACAGCCTTCATACCACGTAGCTCACATCCCCGACGCAGTTCCCGCGCCCACACAGCATATCCTAGGGCGATACCGTGGGCAGCCCTCCGCTAAACCCTTGAAACCTGCGCCGTTTTTTAGCTCCTTGTATTCTCCACGGCGATCAAGGAATTGAACGGACTGCTACGCAGCAAGCCTTTACGACAGGAAACACAGACATGTACGCAGTGTTGCGGCATCCTTGCGCGGTGTGGCGTAATTTTTGACTTAACTGGCTTGGTCGGACGGCAGACTGCGCGACGGATTCCAGCATTCGACTACGCCATACGCATCACTCTACTTGGATTTCATGTAATGCGGGCCACGCAGAAGGCACACATTGAGCAACCCCGGCCACCTGGACTTCAGTAACTGTGGAGGGCGTAGAAGCTTTTTTCCATTTACCCCTCCATGTCCATTGCCCACGAACTAACGCGTATGTCGAGTTCGAACTGTCCCGTCCATGTACGAACCGCTCGCAATCCCCTTCGCCGGGTCATTTCCATTGATCCAGCGTCGAATGGTACACACGCATCCAGCTTCTCCACGACACGTACCCATCCGAACCCTCTTCTGAGCCTAATAGATCTCCTTCACCCATGCGCTGATGTCCCACGTAGTCAATCTATCCGCCGACAAGCATGGAAGCCACGGGCACAGAGAGTTGGTATATACGTTCTCCGGTGGGCACAGCAGCTGCCGTCTGCATGGAAGGATCACCCAGTTAGCTTCTCTCACCGACCAGGGCCTCGCAGGACATGTTGGCAGTGATCGTCGGCAGTGGCGACGATCGCAGCGTTCGTAGATCCGCGTCTTCGTGAGGTGTAATGTAGCCGACGGCACGCGACTGCCGCGGAACGCGACGGATGCAGCCTTGCTCTTGAGCGCGGCTACCTGACCTCAGAAGCGCTGTATACAGCACCTTATCGCCCGCCACCAGTATAACATTTGAGTCTAGCCTCCCTCCCACTACGCCTTAGGCTGCAAATATGCCTTAGCTAAATTATCTGAAGAGGCGGGTGTATGCCACCGCCCCATACGAATGTATCCGCGTGGCGATGTCGGACGTGATAGAGCTTGTTACGGCCATCTGCAGACATGTGGCGCAGCATCCGGCGGCGTAGATGAACACCTGAGGCTCTAACTGGCCACGCGGTGGAGGCGGCGCATACAACAAGTTACGCCGAGCGTTCCCGCTGTCGACGCCTTGTATGACATTGGGGCAGCGCAGGGCACATACGAATGGTCAGATAATGTGTACTTGTTATGTAAGATATGCGCATTGCAATTGATGGTAAAGTAACAAGTGGAGTATAAGGCGATGAGTAAGGGCAGAGTATGAATGTACAGTACCCGACTGGAGACAGAAAAATGAAAAGTGTAAAGACGAATGAAGGAGGCAATATAGGATCAAGTAATGTAAGAGATAATGTAAACGCATGAAAAGTGCGTTGCGATGCGAAGAAAGTAAAAATGGGAGTGAGTGGAGCAAGCAGTGCGAATAAAATGTGCGTGCGAGATAACTTATACTGTCCGCAGAAGGCCGAGGAAGAAGGCAAACCGTGATAGCTAGGGCTACAATGCGACGAGACCAGAAGATACATGAGTGGGGTGAGCAAAGACAGACGAGAAGGAACGTTGAGAACTAGGTGAGATTAGAGTACCGGATGCATCTCTTGAAAGTCGATTGCAGGAGTGCCCTGCGATTAGTGTGCCATTGATGGCCGGAGCCCCTCCCACATTCGTGGCCAACATGACTGCGAAGTAGGCGTCATGTCTAGCGCTTTGCGCATGAACACCTGCAGCGGCCAGTCCTTCGGCGGCGCATCGGGGATTACGAGCGCAAGCTCGGGCGCGAGCGTAGGAATAAGAACGGGGACGGGCTTGAAATCCTCTTGCACCTTCTCGTCTTTCTCGGGGAAGTTGACTTCGACGAGCGTCTCCGTAGACGTGCGCGCCGACGCAGGAGCAGAGCGCTGGAGAAGCCCACGTAGCGGCGCAAGATCTGGCTTGCTGATGGCGGCGCGGACCGCATCGAGCGTCGACTCGAGCGAACCAGCGATCCAGGTATGATGACGGGAGAGATGTTCACCCGCGAAGAAGACGTTGCCTTCGGGCCTGCGCGCGGCCTCAAAGTGTGCATGGAATTGACCGGGGAGGAACATCGCATCGCCCGTCGACGTCTCCGCGGACCAGACGGCGTCGGCGGACTCGATGAAGAGATCGCGAACGTCAATCACGTTCCCGTCGACATCCTCTCGGCCGTCGTACATCCGCGCGAGGCACTTGAGCGCGAGCTCGCGCCGCTCGATTTGGGAGAGGGGGAGCCAGGCGTTGGCGTCCGTCATCCTGGGAACAGTCTGAGCGCCGGGCCACAGTAAGTGTGAAGAGGTCGAGGACGTACCAGGAATAGACGAGCAAGACTCCGGGGCCGTCTGTGTCAATGCCGTTCGACGGGTACACAACCCAGCGAACCGGCATGTCGGTGGCGGACTGGCCGCCATGGGATGGCGCGTCGGCGAGTCGTTCCCAGAAGCGGGTCTTGAAGCGGAGGCCCATCTTGTAGAGAGGCTCGAAGTGCATTGCCCGCAGCGCGGTCTCCTTGCCCGCGCCCCAGCGGGGGTGCTCGATCATCTTGACGGCAGCGGGCGGGATGGCAAGAATGACGCGGTCGTATGTCGTCGTAGCGGTCTTGCCGGTGGACCGGGTGACGTCGAGCGACACTCGACCATCGTGCTCGTTACGGAGGGCCGTCGCGCGCGCGCCGAAGGTGATATTGCGGTAGCCAATGATGTGCGCGAGCGCGGCGGGTAAGCGGCTCATGCCGTTCGCGAGCGTCGACCACGCCTGTGTGTTGAAGTCCATGTTCTGCATGACGAGCTCCGTGACGCTGAGCTGGAACTGGTTCGTCTGCGACGTGACAGCCTCGAGGAAGTCGATGACGGAGTCTGGCCAGTCGTGCGTGCTTAAGTACTGCCGGAAGGAGAGGGCATCGTACTGGAGAAGCTCCTCGAAGCCCTCGTCGAAGTCGTCGTGGAGAGCCTCGAGGAAGTGGCCGATGGCAGTCTGCATGAGATCGCCAGCAGTGCGATGGAGGAAGCCTTCGGGCACATCCTCCCACTGCAGGCTCGCTGGTGTTGTATCAGTGACACGTTCACCCGACTGCTTGGAGCCGTTGATAAACAGTTCATTTCCGCTGGAGTTGAGAACGTATGGTATCCACTCTAGTTTCTTGTCCAACGGGAGCGGAAGCGATTGGAGGTGCTCGACGAGGTCGAAAGTGAGAGCGTGAAAGTCCGAGTGCGGAATGCGCATGGCGCCTGCCTCGTAGTACTGATTATCTTCGTGTGTGAAGTGGTGAGTGCGAATACGGCCACCGATACGATCGCTGGCTTCGAATACGTGAACCTGGTGACCCTCAAGCTGGAGTAGGCGTGCTGCATAGAGACCGCTGATACCGGCGCCAACAATGGCGACATTAAGCTGCTGGGTGGAACGAAGAAGATGAGGCTCGTCGCCGAAAACTGTGCAAGGATTGGACGTTAGGGTCAGAGGCTGGTCCGTGAAGGATCCTACTTGCCTGCCGCAGCGCACATTATAGGATATGTAAGAAAGGAGGGAAACGGAACCGAAGAGAATCCAAAAGGAACCCTGGACAACGTTAGAGTTGTGCATTCGGTTCTATAGAAGGCCATTGCCAGTGCTCACCTGAATCTGGAAAACAAAGAAGCTGTGAGTGCGACGAGCTACCGATCTTCATGAGAGGTTTTTATAGATGTTGAATGGCAAGTGGGCTGCAAGCGCCAAAGATCCATCAGTCGAATGGTGGTGGCGGCTACGTTTCGGCAGTGACTCTGCTTCAGATGCGCTCCTAGCAGGCGGTACGGTCAGTACCTGAGAGCGGCGAATGAAACTTCGGAGATGAAACGGAACAGGGCGCTTAAAAAACGAACCGCGTTCGTCCGAGCTCCCGCTCAGTGTCGTCGCTATGCGATACACCCCCCGCCGGCGACACGCTTCATTAGGGGATCGGAGAAACGGAGTGTCCACGTGCAGATCATACAAGAGCCCTAGTGTTGTGTAAAGCGACGGCGGCAGCGCCCCGATATTTGGCGTTTTATGACTCGGACGGAGCGGCAAATGGCTTCGCATTTGTGCCATGTCTTCTCTGCGGTCGATTGATTTGGGCGGGCGTTGGAGAAGTGGGTCGAGAGGTGTATTCATTATCGGTAGCCGGGCTTCCTCGTGAGCCAGTAACAAGGCAGTACCCGTATCTCTTCGCTTGCCGGCCACTTAACGTTGTCCTCCCCTGAGCGCCACGCATCAGCTTACATATGTCTGGTTCAAACGGTGGAGAATTGTTCCTGTTCGAAACCCAGCCACATGTTGTCGAGACCCAGCGATAGTCCGCCTAGACCTTCGAAGGACATTGGAACAAGCGCATGGTCGCTGCACGCCCGGTGCTCGAGTGATTGGAAACTAGCTTTTGCTCCGTAATCTGGGTTTCAAACTTTGGGGCGTTCTCGAACGCGAAAACCAGAAGGCTACCTTCGAGAAGCACAGGTAATTAGTCCGAGGTTCGCAAATCGTCAGTCACGTAAGAGCCAGAGAACGTCCATCCGGGATTGGTGACGCGGATATATTGAGCTGTGGGTCCGAGCAGGCTCTATAATTTGGTTCCAGGAGCACGTGCAGGGCAATCCGGACTAGACGCAACGTCCGTCCAAAGCGGTGATGGGGTCATGTGACCGCGTCGACAGCAGAAGAAAGAATATCATACAGCACCGCTCTCGGGCGAAGGCTGTGACTCCGCACGAGTATGAGTTTCGGCACAGTCCCTGGATGACGCACTTTACAAGGAGTTAGCCCACCTCCACCGATGAACATGTCAGGAGTGCCATGCGGTCTTCTGTTATCCCGCCCGGTGAAAAGCCGCCGGTACTAACACGAAATACTTTCAGAAATCGAGGTGACAAGGAGGGGTTATTTGATCATATGATGGCAGTACGAGGGCAATCACACGGCAGGCCGCGAAACGAAGTTCTAGGAACAAGTTGGTCCTTCATCCGCAAGCGGTGCTTCGTGCGCTGTTCCGCTACTCATCAGCTTAAGGACCGTCAAAGTTGCCCTACGTCAAGAAGTGTAAAAGACCTGGGTGATAGAACGGGGAAGTGCATTTGTCTCTCTGTCCAGAGTACTATTGACCGTCAGATGAGAGTTGTGAGTGTAGGACAAGGCGGCTACGTACTTAAAAATGGACGAGACCTGGCAAGGCAGTGAATTGGAGTCTGTAATTGATTGTGATGGCCTCAGCGGTTCAGGACCACTTGACGCGCGCGCCTATTCACGAATCGATCAAAGCGTTTTCGGTGGGGGTGTAGTAACTGACATATGGCAACTTGCCTAGTCTCAGCCAGGCAATCCGTACCCTCTCCAAGGTATAGCCGTTCTTGTCCGTCGGCGAACGGGATCTGGCCCTCTCGTCGTTATGTCCACCCAAACTGTTGACGTAATCGCATACTAAGCGTATAGCCCTAGTCCGGAAGCTGGACGGATATAGTAATTCGACCGAGGATCTGCGAGCCCTGGGCTTGAGGCTGCTTGAGGAGCCGCCACTCTTCCGGTGGCGCTCGCCGGGGACGGACGCGAATACGAACCACGCGCTGGGGCTCGCCCTGACTGCGTAACCAACGTATAAGCTTCTTGATAACGAGGGGAGCTAATTCTGTGCCAGATCTATGTCAAGAGCCGTTAGGGGAATACTGATTATGGAAGGGGAGCACTACTGTGCCGGACCAGACCCGCCGAGCAACGATTCAATCATATTCAAAGAGCGGTGCACGTTGATTGCCGGGGTTTTCGCTGATGTTAGCCCAAGTCAAGAGGCAATACGATGGCTCACAGACGAATGCCGGGTATGCCAAGAAAATATTGCAAGACGCGGCAGAGGAACGCGGGACGTCCAAAGCATATGTGCAACATCGCTGTATTTTGCTTTTCTTGTTTTCTAAAGTCGCAGTGAGGGAAATTAGATGGTCTCCTCGTATACGAAGTGAGAGGAAACATTCTCAGATTGTTCAGAATGCCCTCGCAATTGCGTGACGAACCCGTTATGTCGACGAGACCCGTAGCGCTGTGTAACGATTACTTCGATTTCTGATGAGGCTGGATTGGCGGATCAACAGGTAGCATGTGGGCTACGCGTTCCAGGCGAATATAATACGTTGCAATTGCGATTTGAGGTACCCGAGCATCCTAGGACGCTATACGAGGCCTGTCGGGCCACTAACACAACCGAGATGCGCCTGAATCTAGCAGCGTTAGGTCAAAACAGGACTCACCAGGTCCTTCAAGGAACCCGTTCGTTAATCATGGCTTCATATGGTTACGGAAGGAGCGGGAGCAGTAGGTCGCATGTCCCGCTGTAGGACGCCGTTCTGAGCATATGGCGTGCAACTCCTCGCCTATCGTGATAGGAGTCTCCGCTCCGCACATACATCATAATCTTCGGGAGCGAGGGTAGATGTGAGTATGTGAAAACGTCGTTTCGGACCACAACACCATTCAAGCTACTTCTATTAGGCAGCTTTCGGCGTCCCATGCCCGCTATGTCAAGTAACGTGAGTGCAGTCGAGGAAAAAAGCCAACAACTGCTTTGCTCGCGGCAGCAATACTAGCGTCGTTTCCTTAGAGACGGCGCGGGTTAGATGAGCAGGGCATACATACGCTGTCAGACGTGACTAGTTCATATAATAATTTGTGCTTGCCTCTGGGTTAGGGCCGCGCTCATAGCAGGAACCAAGCACATGGCTCCATGACACAGCCATGTCCGAGGCCTTGCTTTTGAGGAAGCGAGGGAAGTGAGATCTTGGTCCACTAATCTGGAACTAGCGGCGAGCTGGCTGCCGGTATATGATTGGCGTCTCCCTGTCAGCTTTCTTCGTACTGTATAGTAGGGCAAGGAACCAGGGAAGTCTTGCCGCGATGCCACTTGGCAGGTTTCCATTTATGGAATGCGCCTCCATCCCGGCCGTCGACCATGGGGTGTCCGTCAGATACACTCGCTAGTGACGATGTGATGGCCGTGTGCAGCAAAGTCATTGCAACGCGCCATAATGTAGACGACATCTCGTCGTGTAACTTACACCAACCGATGTCTGCTTTTTCATACAGCATGTCCCTCGTTAACTTTTGCTTCGCGATCACGATCTGCCAAACGACGTTGGTACCTGAAACAACGGTGGATCAGAACTGGTAGGGCGATGACAAGAGGGACTGCGATGCGGTTCTGGTGCCCCGAGTACAGCAACCGGTAGTACGCACAATTTCGATCCAGTATCCGTCCGGGTCTAGTATAAATGCAATATTCTTCATCTTGCCGTCTGGAATGAAACGTCATCTTGGCTTGTACCTAGCCGGCGTGCACCGGTAAACGCACCAGTAAGACGCTTCTTAAACTGCACGCCAAGCTTTTCGAAACGCGCGCAAGCTGCTTCAATGTCGTCGACGGCGACGGCAATGTGCCCAAAACCGCGAGGTTCAGAATTGCCGGAGTGGTACGGTGTCTCGGCGAGGTCTTCAGTGCCGTGGTTGTGCGTGAGCTCAAGAATACCTAAGAAGAACTATGAGCTCATGGGAATCGGGGTGCCGATGGAGGACCCAGAAGACGATCACATCGATAACCCACCTTCACGATTCCAGAGGTCAGCCTTGCGCTCCTCATCGGTCACGTTCTCCTTGTTGTCGTAAGCAAGGAAGTAAAGTGTGAAATCCCCCCCAGCGTGCTCTGCGCGATGAGATCAGCGACCCCACACCATCGTATCCAAAGACAAAGCAGACGGTTCACGAGGTTCATGCCCAGGATCTAGTAGCATTGATATAAGCTGTACAGCTCGAGCGCCTGGATTGAGATAGAATTGCACTTACATCCGTATAGAAGCGGAGGGAAGCCTTGGGATCTTTGATGCGAAGCATTGTGTGGTTGAACTGGAGACTAATGAGTAGCATCTTATGGCTAGACAGGTGATACTGTACTCTGAAAGACGCTGTCTCTGCAGTGCGTGGCATCTTTCTTGCAAGGGCAGTGGTGAACGACCTGCGGGGAACGTGAGAGGACAGAGCAAGAAGCCGACACGTCGCCGTCGAGAGCAAAGGCATGAACATGGTGAAGTCGGGAGGGAGCGGGCCGGAGAGGCCGGGTCAATGACTGGCTCGATGATGCAATGAGTTGAATGACGCGCTTCAACCGCGTCGCGTGCCGCGCGCGTCGGTTGAACACTGAACGTTGACCGGCACGTGAGGCGCGTACACGAAAGTATACTACCGGCTCGTGCTACCGGATCTTCTCTTTCGTCCCCAACCACCATTATCATCTTGCTCTGGGATATGTCCTCGCTGTTGTCAGACCAAAAACAGGCGAAAAACATCTTGCCGGCGGCTCCATCCCCGACTATGCAGACGCTCAAAATTAGCAGCGCCTTCAGTGCAGGTCGCGCGTACGCCAGGCGCTTACCGCCGCTCAATCCAGCTGTTTCCGAACCTGCTTTTTATAATGAACGCTCTGACGACCTGGAGCTCGGATATGACTCAAGTGACGATACCGATGCGCCCGCACTTACCAGCGACGACGCTACCGCACCCTCATCATCTCATCCTCCGTCGCCCTCACTTTCGCCTGTGGAAGAAAACGCATATGTCCACATCGTTTCCTCATCGCCATTACGGGACTCGCTCGCTCGATTGTATCCTCGTCGCCCGATGCTGGAGGAGAAGCCTGGCACAAGGGAAGACGCTGCTGCAGCACTGCTCTCTCTCGCGTTTCCTCGCGTCGGCACCTCTCCACATGTGAATTCATTCCCGACTCCTCCAATCCAGAGGCCAGACTCGCCCACCGTTATCACATCATCTCGTACTACTACATCTGCTCTGACTTCTTCCCTGATCTCGACGTCCTTGGACTCTGCACCCGAGAAATCTGTCGCTCCAGACCACCTTCTCGTCCAGTCAGCGTCTATCGCCTGCTCGACGGAACAGGCACTTACTATAGAACTCGAGTCCTCCCCGGACCGTCCTCAGAGAGAAATGTTGAGGTTTGTGCATATGTACTATCGTATGCCTCTGGCTTATGTTCACACTGCGTGTTTCCAGCATCGACCCTACGCAAGAGCCTGGGGCTGTTATTTGTGATGATGTGGCACCTTCCCCCCACGGAACGCCACTGCGCGCCTTTTCTCCCCTCCCACCGTCGTCTCCGTTCTCTGAGGATCCTAACGATACGGACGAAGATACCGAGGATTTGCGGCTATCGCAAAGCAGGGTATGTCTCGGTAGTTGTGGATCTCGACGGAGCGCTCAGTCTCTTATCAGCCTTTCTCTCCGCCTTCGCGCCTATCTTCCCCTATTTTTCTTGACGCTCTTGACTTCGGTTCGGAGCCCTCCCACCACCTCAAGCCACTTCCCCCGGTCACAGGAGCTAGCACGGCACAACGTGCACTTCCCGCCTTGCTACCACCGCAGGTGCCCACCATGTCCCCGCTCTCATCCCCGCCATCCTCTCCTTTCATGATGGCTGTCCAGTTTCCCGAGAATCCCGTGAAACGTAAAAGCGCGGACGCCCCTGTTGCTCCGGTACCACCCAGGAAGAAACGGCGCCACACGTCCCCAGATGAGGATGAGGAGAACATACCGGTGCGAACAGACGCAGCGACGTTCAACGTAGTGCAGAAAGAACGCCGCCGGAGGAACCGTTCAGACGGTCGGCAACCTCAGGCCGCTCATGGACGCAAGAAGCATAATAAGCAAACTATCTACGCAAGTAATGACGCACACGACCTGTCTGCTGATTCCCCCTCAGCTTCGTCCTCCGACAGATCTGACGTGACGTGCCCGCATCCATCGCTCTTGAGCCTTATCGTGGAGGCCTTCGCCCTCTCACGCGCAACCTCGCTCGGCTCATCGGCGCTCTATGATTCAATAAGCGCACAGTATCCGGCCCTCGCGTTGTCGTCCGCCTCCGACTCGGCAGAAGTTCCGCTCTCCGTCACTGCGCTTGAGGCTGTGCTCATGTGGGGCGTAGCGCGAGGCATGTTCGACGCACTTCGCAGTTCTGGTGACGGACTGCCGCCTACGTTTTTCTACCTCCCGAGCGCCGACTGGGACAAAGAGCGCAGGGACCTCTACTTTGCGCTTGGCGGACGTGGCACCCGAACAGTCAAGCGCGCATACAAGCAGTACTATTGGAAGCCGGTTATATTGCCACGCTCTGGGGGTCGTGTGCGGCGATCGACTGCCGAGGACGAGGTGAAGCGGGGCTGGGATGTTGACTGGGAGGAATAGCCCGCGGTCTGTGGGTTGCGAATCTCGAACTGATTGTCACTGTCCAGACTCGGCGCGTTTCTCCGTCGACGAAAGGTACTATCTTATTGTTGTAATATATGGTTCGAACCACGTCGAATTCTTCCATCCGTTAGTTCACTCCCCACTCTTACTCTTGTTAGTTTGTCGTGTCCGCAGCATTACCCCGTGTCGGCTCTAGGTCTGATCAACACATGTTGACGCTGACGATTGCGCGACGGTTCAGATGCTCTGGCACCGCACAAAGTATATAGGGGAGCTCAGGGTAGCCCGGGTTGCTCGATAGTGTATGTCGCGAGCGCTTGCATGGTCCGTGGATGACTTTGTGTGACTGTTTCGTTGTGTGCTTCCAACAAACCTTGTCTTCACACCGCGACGTGCTCCGGACCGCAGCGGCCGTTTCGAGGGTTTGGTCTTATCGCTCCACTCAAATAGCGGGAAGACCCGGGCGGTAAGTAGACCGTCGTCCCCAGTATGGAGCTATGATGCGTAATTTTGTTCAAATATCTCCGCCGCTATCTAGGAGTCCTGCATACCATGAACCAAGGCTTGGCGCTACTACAGTCGATGATGTCGCGGCGCGCATAAACAATCCTGGCTTGCAGCCGGGCGGAGGTGGTGGAATCCGGATTAGCATTCTTACACTCCCCCATGGATCAAGCTCCTCCGCCTGCTGCGACAAACACTTCTATGCGATCGCTCCATGACTCCTCCACAGATGCTAAAACGACGAAACGAGTGTGTGCCACTTGTCCGAGTTCGGACGTTAGAGATAAAATTGTGCTAGAAGGCCGTGCAGCGCTCGCGCTAGAGGCGGGTGAAAACCCCGCTGCCAGTGCCTGCCGTTGTGCAATGATTGCCAAAGATGGGGTATGTGCTCTCCGGCAACGTCATGAGTCGGCGTTGCTGCGACCGGGGTTAGTTGACTCGAACGCATCACCGTAGATAAGCGTGAGCTTGTACTGCGACACGGCGATGTTGGGCAAGGCACGCCGAACCTTTCTAGGAAGTGACGACTGCTGTGTGAGATGCGAGCTGTGGACTGTTCACGTTGGAGAATATCTGCTGACGGCCTGATATCCGGGCTGCTAGGGGTCAGTCAAACTAGGCATTTGTGCGTACGTGTCGGGCCCGCCACAGCCCTAAGCGGCAGAATGCAGCCTGGTCTGTCAGAGGATGAGACAACAACTGAATGTTGGTGCTAACTTGGTGATGATCAGCCTGAGCCCGATTCGAGGTCCTCAATAGGTCACCTAGAGGGGCCCAGCACCCGGCGACGTGCCCAGGGCTCGTGTCTAGAGCGGATGATGAGTCCACGCGGAACATCCATTTGGCCTTCTAGGCCTCATGGTACCAGTGGCCGCATTCGGGCCTCCTTTGCTCGCTCTTGGGGCGTAGGCCATGACATACGCTGTACAAACCCAACTGGTTCAGCTCTTCCCAGTTGCAATCGGCCCATCACAGCCCTGGCAGGGACACGTGACAGATCCTGTACCAGCAGGATGGGTATAGGATTGCAAGTGTGCCACTGGCTGCTGCATTCTCAATATTAATGTCCGCCATCCCCCAAAAGTGAACGGCTCAACAATCCCCATGCCGCCGCCCTCGCGAAGAGGGACCCGAACACTCCTTATGCTTCAAGTCCTGTCCTTGGCATCCGTAGCTTTTCGGAGCTCCTCGTACTGCCTGCGGGTGAGGGGCTTGTCAGCAGTCCTCTCGTACGTCAGGTAGTGACGCGGCAACCAGTCCGGCATCTCCCATTTGCCAGAGCCGTCCAGCTCCCCAAAAACCATGCGTGCGACGACTTCCGCGCTGAAAAGTCGCCAGATGAATTTGCGGAAGATGATAGCGGGATAAGATAAAGTTACCACGCGTAGGCCCGGGGCATACCGTGGCCAGAATAGCCGGCAGCAATGAATTGGCCCTCGTACGCGCCGTTCTCGGGGGCATCGAAGTCGAGGACAGGCCCAACCTTTGGAGCCGGTAAGAGCATGACGGCGTTGAAAGTAGAAGAATGGCCTCACAAACGGATCATGGTTAGGCGTGAAACCCATTATACCCGTCTGTTAAGGAAATCGGCTTCGACGAACGGTGGATCACACGAGAAGACGCACCCATTCCATCTCCGGTTCCTGGTCTGGCTCGAATTTGCCTGGGAATACGCTCGGAAGGAATTCGCGCAGGACCTTACCGACCGCCTCGTTCACCGTTGAGTCATCCGTCGTGAACATCCCGAAATGTGGCAGCTCCGTTTCACGTCCCCCGCCGAGGATGACTAGAGGCTTTTCGTTCACATTCTTGACGGGGCGAGGAAACCAGTACTCGAAGCCTTCGTTCGCAATGAATGCAGACGGAGTGAGGTCGGCGAGATTAACGTTGGCCCGAGTCGCGATGATTTGACCACGCACAGGCACGATGCTGTTATACCCCGAAAATTGAGGAAGCAAGTACGAGGCATAGCCGTTTGTAGCATGCACTACGTATGAGCACGAGATGGTCCCGCGTGAGGTCTGAAGACGCCATCTCCGGGGCGAGTCGAATGGGGCGGGTGTAATGGTAGTGACCGGAGTGCGCGTATGAAGGGCCAGGAGGAAAGATGGAGATATGCTTTTGGCGATGCGATAGAGGTGAGTGACCAACTTCAGGGGCCAGACGTTCCTGCCTGGTGTGTGAAAGGCCGGGAACGAAGCACCGTACTGCTGTAGCATCGGTAAGCTAAACCGCAGACAATGAACAGATGTGCCGTCGCCCACCTGCCGCACTTCCTCCTTCGTCAACCAGGTCGTATTCGACACATCCACACCTGCAGCTTTCGCGCTCTCGTATGAGGTCTTCGCATAGACCATCTCCGCATCAGTGAGGCCGAGCGCAGTCCTGCCACCCTCAGTCATATCCACTGTGTCCTGCAGGCCGTTCTCCCTAATGATCTTCGCAAGCTCATCCACGACATAGTCCTCGATTTTGACTGCTCGTACTGCTTCTTCGACACCGAACGCTGCAGAATCGGAGGCGAAATCGAAGAAGCCATGAGCGCTCATATGTCCACCATTTCTACCTGCGGATGGTCATAAGCTCGGTGATCGCAAGGGACGAGCGCCTATATCAGCTTACCAGTCGCTCCTGAGCCTGAGTGAGTTCAGATCTATCAGCCCAAGCAAAGTCCGTGCGAAGGCACTGGCAGGATCTGCTCACAGAAGTCTCGTGCCTCAAGGACAACGGCGTGCACCGGGCTCTTGAGACCGAACTCGGATTTCGCTTGCACGAGCTTGGCAAGGTGATATGCAACCGACACACCTGTTATACCGCTGCCAATGATGCAGACATCCACGTCTGTTGTCAGCGGCCCATTACTGCCCTCTACAGCCAAAACGTTTGCGTCGGGCGACGAATCAATCCAAAACGATTTCGATGGATTTGGTACTGGCAGCGACGCAGGCCCGCGGTCCGGCCACGTCTCGAGAGCATGCTGGACGTGATGATCTTGATTGAGTGGAACTGGGAGAGCGATCGACATGGTGTGCTTTATCGAGCGGGAAGGTCAGTGATTGAATGACTCGACCTATTCAAGAATGGCGAGAAGCGGAAGATGTTCGAGTTCGGGGGAGTGCGGATTCCCGGTCGTTGATTTAAACCGAGCATCGTGGAACGAGTCAAGCTTTATCGCTATTCCAAGTTGAACGCAGCCCTGCAGATTCTGGCCCTTTCATGACAATTTTCACAGCTGTCGTCGGACGCGCCAGACTCGAGCGCAACTGGGTGTAGAGCGGATTCTTTCATGGTCCAGATAAGGTTGCAAGGAGGCGTTGCCGCAGTCGAACGTTTCAAAGCCGCGGCTGCTGCGTCGGGACGCGCACGCTCAATTTATCCCTCACCGTCTTCGTCGCACAAACCCAGGCGCAGAGCAATAGATGTGGATTGCCATATACGTACTCCTGTCCAAGCGCAAAACTACTTTGCTGTAGGCGTTTGCGTCCTTGTACGGGCAACATTTATCTCATAAAGGTCTGGGCTGTAGATTCTTTGTGCCATAGCCTGCATCCTTCTCTTCTCCGAGCTCGGCGCTTGGCGCATGCCTATGTCCGACACACGGCTCATCAGGTTAATGACATCCCATCGTCGCGTGCCAATAAATTAAATGAATTAGCACGGAGACATCTCCTTTCGTTTCGATCTAGTAGACGCCGCGAAAGGTACTCGGCGGTGCCATAGCATGGCGTTCTTTCACCGCGCCGGCTACGTTACCTGCGTATTTAGGCGCAGGTCCAGCTAGCGCCTCCTTGAAGCAACCTCCCCCCAGTCCATGGCGTTTGGCAACCGGTCCTGTGGCTTCTCTGGGCAGTCCCTCTCCCGACAAGCCCTCTTTATTCTTGCACCTGTCCTCTTCTTTGCACTCATTTTTCTTCTATCAAGCCCCACCATAACTGAGACCTATTCCCGTCATTTCAAGGCCAGCTCGCCAGTGCTTGGAGACCATCAAAGATATTTCCCCGCCCCTGGAGAGCTGAGGAGCTGGATAGCCGAAGAGGAAGCGCGATACACGGCGTTCCTTACGGATAGGCGGAAGCTCATAGAGAAGATAGGCCCGTCTATCGAGTCGTGAGTCCCAATCTTTTCCAGTGTTACAGGCGACTATCGGTAAGGAAGCTGAGTACCCTTTGTTCGTAGGTTCCCTACGCACGGTGAACCTAACCTGCTCTGTGCGTGTACAATGCTTCAATGCTTCCTTGCTCGGGTTCACGTCCCCTTCTCATAACTCAGGGGATCTTCTCATTCCTACCTTTCAATGTCCGCACAGTGTGCGGCGTATTGGTGACCTGGGAGATGGCGGGAAGTGGGTTTGTGGGGTCGAGGTGCTCGCGCGGCAGTCGCGATGCATTGTGTACTCCTTTGGTGAATAATCTTTACACCCCTCTCGCTTTTTTCTGAAGGGCTGTTAAGGTATAAGCACGGACTCGTCCTTCGAGGCCGATCTAATGACTCGCGCTCCTGGATGTGAAGTCTGGGGATACGATTTCAGTGTCGACGGCGTGCGCCTTTCTAGACTGACGCTTTCATTCTGACTCCTTAATCGCGTCTCCTTGTAGTTTGGGCCCCAAATTCCCAAGGACTCTGACCTCGCTCGCCGCGCATACTTCCACAAGTGGGGCTTGTCGGGCAAGGATGCACACGGACCAGGAGACAACCCGCCCATGTATACTCTGCGCACGTTGCTTGAGATGAATGGTACACTTCAGATTATTTTTACAAAGAACCGACTGTCTTACTTATCACTAAAGGTCATGACTTCGTCGACGTCCTGAAAATTGACGTCGAAGGTTCTGAGTTCGACGTGCTCACCTCTTTCCTACAGACTCTCAAGCACGGCGAGACGTTACCCTTCGGGCAGCTGCAAATCGAGATTCACGCGTGGGATGGCCATGGCGATTTCGCGAACTTCTTACCGTGGTGGGAGGCCCTTGAGGCGGCTGGCTTCCGCCCGTTCTTCTGGGAACCCAACCTCCCTTACGTTAACAACCTCCGCCGTCGGCCTGACCTGGCCGAGGTATGTTCCTCGATCCGTGCTCTGGTCAGACGCCTTACTGATGAATTGGTTTAGTATTCCTTTATTAATATCTATGGCCAGAATCCGCTAATCATCGACTAGCTTTGCATCCGTAAAAGGGTTTGCTGCGACAGCCATTTGCACGAACATTCTAGTACGATACTGAGACCCGGCATGGACGAGTAGAAGTCGAAGTAATACCCCTTTCCCGCATATACGATTGATCCGTCTAAGTGTCAAACTGGCTACTCGCTGTCCTTACTTGTTCAGAAATTCTTCGCTTGCGTTGCATCCTCATTCCGTATATTTTCTAAAACCACTTAACTTCCCCCGTCCATCGAGTGGGCATGCCGAGCCTTCCGGCCTTGACATTCCCAGCCAGCGCGCCGACAACTGAGGAATGTTTGTAATGACTGTAGTAATATTCGCGGACCATTTCAGTATCACAGGAGTTCTCCACGTTCTTGCAGCCATTCATCGGATCCTAAATTCATCAATGAACCACGAGGTTGCTTTGCAATCCACTTGCGTATCATGTCTTCCTAGTACTTGATACTGTGCTCCTGTATTCCTTACAGTCCTCCTGATTCCTCCTACAAATAGTGGTATTCTTCATTGGTTGACAATGGTGTCAATCTCATGGGGTTTTCCCTCTACCTAATTTATTGTTATACAGCTATAGGCACAGTGAGCTCGGTCGCTTGTCAGCGTAGATGGTGGATGGAGTTAGGGGCCCAGTTAGGCACCCTTGTGCTTCAGATCTCCGTCACCTGTCGCGTCCCTCAACGGGACTATGACGGGGTCACATGAAATCCTCGAAGCCAGGCCCGGTGTCGTCTGTTGCTGGTGCATGCGCTGACCGCGAGGTTGGGTGGGCCCGGCGTTAGGACGGACAGACGCAACGGCGAGCCGCTCGGGCGGGTGGGTCTCGCCGGTGCACCACGGCTGCTCAGCGTGTGGAGCGTGGCTCAGTCCGAGGTATCGACTAGGCAGTCGACATGTATAAGTCAGACTGATCTGCGGTACTAATATGTACTCTCTGCTCCATGGATTAGAAGGGTGGGATAACGAAAATTAGAGAGACTCTGGGGGTGACGAGGGAGTGTGTGGAACGGATATGCACTAGTGGCTTGTGGGAGGAGGGAGGGAGAATGAGAGGCGCTACGCCGCTCTACCGGGCCCGCGGTCCGACTACGTGCCTTCAACCAAATTAACCTCGAGCACATGAAACATCTCGATCTCGTTGCGCAAGGCGCCGCGGCCTGGACCTGCCGTTGTCCTTATCCGTGCTCGAGATACAGAGTAGCCTTCTGTAAAAGCAGGAGTATCTTTGTTTAGAAGGTCGTGGATCAGCGTTGACATTGTCCAACAAATTCAACGGCGATTGTATTGGCAGGTGTAGAGCTCCTCAGCATAGAAACACGATGGTACAAAGACTGACGGGAAGCTGGCGGACTGCGCGCGGGACTCGGGGAGCAGTAGCCGCGCGGTAACGGTGCACACACCTCGGCGTGTTGCCTGACCTGACCGAGCAGCGAGCGGCGGTTTCGTGAGCAATGGCGTCGTCCTCTCAGCGCCGTTAACAGCGCATTTAACAGGTGTCAGAGCACGCCGCCGTTACTTCGAAGCATTGGTCTACTCTCCGATCCATGGCGTATGGGAGCCGATCGTGCGTCGCGAGCCGTCCCCTCTCCCGACAAATCCCTCTCGTCCTTGCTCCCGTCATTTTCATCACCGCCCTCCTTCTCCTCACGAGTCCTTCCGCTTCCGACGTTTACTCTTCCCTTACTACCTCTACGAGGTCAAGATATTTCCCGGCTCCTGGACAACTTAGTCGTTGGATTACCGAGGAAGACGAACGGTACTCGCGTTTCCTCGAGAGGCGTCGGGCGCTGATCGGGCGCTTGGGTCCGTCTTTCGAATCGTGCGTCATATCATTTCTTTCTCTTCCTACGTTCGAAGCATCATGCTTCCCCAAAAAGTCTCTAAGTGATTGGGCGCAGTTTTCCTTCGCATGGGGAGCTTTATCTGCTCTGTGAGCCATTCCACGCCGTCACTTCTTTACGTTGCTGACATAGGCTTAGGGGACTTTTTCATACCCGCCTTTCGATGTCCTCACAGCACGCAGCGAATTGGATCTCTGGGAGATGGCGGAAAATGGGTCTGTGGGATCGAGGTGCTAGCAAAGCAACCGAAATGTGTGGTCTACTCCTTTGGTGCGTCCCTTCTGTGTGCATCGTATATTTGGCTCATGTGTGGGGCAGGCATAAGCACGGATTCATCTTTCGAAGCTGACGTGCTTCTGCGCGCGCCAGGATGCGAGGTTTGGGGATACGACTACAGTGTCTCAGGTGTATGTCCTCAGCATGCTTTGTTTCTCGTCCAGACTGTCTAATTGCAGCCTCCCCAGTTTGGACCTGAGATTTCTGAGGACTCTCACTTTCCATCCCGCGCGCACTTTCATAAGTGGGGACTCTCCGGCGAAGACAAGCATGGCCCGAGCGACAAACCGCCAATGTATACCCTCCGCACTCTCATGGAACTTAATGGTACGTTGCAATACGCTTCCTACCTGATGCATCCTGACAGTCCCGATTATACTCAGGCCACGACTTCGTGGATATTCTCAAAATTGACGTCGAAGGCTCTGAGTTCGATGCGCTCTCTTCATTCCTGGAGACTCTCCCAGCCGGCGTGCCACTACCATTTGGGCAGTTGCAAATTGAGATTCATGCGTGGGATGCGCATGGAGATCTGCCAAGATTTCTGACATGGTGGGAGGCACTGGAAAGTGCTGGCTTGCGCCCATACTGGTGGGAGCCCAATCTCTTATACGTTAACAATCTACACCGCCGACCAGATCTGGCTGAAGTATGTTTTCCTTCGCTTCCAGTTGCTGCCTTCGCTGACCCCAAACACCCTTGTCCCAGTACTCGTTTATCAACATCAACGGCCGAAATCCCTTGATTGTTGACTAGGTTAATATCGGGGTGGATTGCATGGGCAATGCACACAGCTAGTCTCGGAAACAACGGACATCACTACCCTCTTGCTCATTGTAGCCAGGTAATATCTAGCGGATCGGGTGCTTGCGTTTGTAATTTCTTTGCGTTTAGACGTACCCCTAATCGTCGTGCTCTCATGAATCTTGCCCTTGTGCTTGCCGCGCACTGTCAGATCCCACTGCGACTCGCCAGTCCTGACTATTACCACTAGCCTTATCTTCTGTGCGAACTGTTGTTCGCACAATCCAATTCTAGTCTGTGCTTGCACTGGTTCACGGTACGTACCATACAAGATGAAGGGAGACGAGCCAGGCTTACACGGTATAACTTGCAGTAACACGGCGCGCCGTCTTCTCACATGTGTCTTGCTCGTTGCTCATGATACACACTTGTGTTAGCAACGAATCGGCATTCGAGGCCGAGGTGCAGCGACGCCCCCTGGATGCGAGGCTTACGTACACGATTTTAGTATAGCCCACGTGCGTCTATCCTGCACACTGGGACGTCAGATTGTTGCGTTACTGGTTCCATCTGGGGCTCAGAATGTTTGGAAGCCCATCATTGTAGAGCGACACGCACTTTGAGTCATATGGTCTCGGGGAGACAAAGAAGCACACGATCCAGATGAGCATCCGCCTATGTACACATTCATGAGTGTGAGTGGCGTCCTGCGTTTCCTGCTCCGAGTCAGCTGCGGACAGAAGTGACCTACGACACTAACTATGACTTCGTCGATATCATCAAGATAGACGTTCAGGGCGCCGAATTCGGGGTCCTGTCAGCGAGCTTGGAAATGCTCGCCCTACTAGTAACATTTCTAGCACCATTCGAACACCTGCAGTTCCCATGAAAGAAATACGACCGAGAAGCCCTTCATTTTTGCCTTGGTGGGAGTCGTCTGTGGCCCCGAGCCTACGACCATGACTAACGTGGCTCGTGTAACTTGCAGTGCTACTCTTTTAACATCCGCTGCGACCCCTATCCACACGTAGCACCGCAGATTAGACGCTAGTTTCCACTGCCTTCCTCAAGTCTACTTAGCACATCCGCCTCTGTATTACTGACCTTTGAGGCAGATCCATGTGCATTTCTGTAAGAACAGACAGACGTAAGTTACTTCCACCTCTACGTACGCCTTCGCGTCGTTCTGAGTACGCGCCGGAAGGCCCCCAGTGGTGTATTGCTCTGGGGTGCGAGGTGGCAGATGATGGATGCCTGAAATCAGGGAGGGTTCGCGTTGGCAATTCTAATCGCCCTCTACTTAGGTGCTCTCGGCCCCAAGGACGGTGATAGAAGTACAGCAAGGCGACATTTCTGACATGGACTTCACGGCTGCGGTCTATTACCATGTTGCGCCACTTTCCCCTTCCATGGCGTCCAGGAAGACTTCGAGATTATGCTGATTGGTTCAGTCTCTCTCCGGGTGCGCTGGATCGTGAGGCAAATGAAAGCGGAACCATGACCACCATATGATAGTCACTATATAATGTTTACTCCAGTTGAGCCCGTGCTTCACCCTGCACATGCTGTGGGGGTAGCTCATCGTGGACTGTACCGATACAGTAGAACAATTCTGGCTACCGACGCTTCATTGGCCCACGACGTTAAGCGAGTACTTTCTTGCCTTAAGATGCCCGCCCCAAAAAGACCCCAACACTAATGGTATCGGGCGGCCGGAATAAGAGGCGAGCGTATGGGGTGCATCGGAGATCCATACTCACAAGGAGCACCGAAGCTACAGTGGGTGCACAACACTATGAAACCCAAGAGCACGAAAGCAAGACCACATGGGTCGCTTGAGCTAGCTTCTCAAGACAACGAATGGTTATACGGACAGCGTCCGGAACATCGCAGACGCATCAATTTCTTCCGCACAGCGGGACTGGATGATGTGCGCATCATATGCACACACGCGTGCCATTCAACGATATGAAAGTTACGTCCGTGCAACTGGGCGCTTCCACTGCCTCGTGATAGGATTAAGCTTAAGCAGACGCTGTCGAGCGGCTACTGTGCACTCAGGAAGAGCATAGCCCTCAATTTCTTTCACGTTTTGCAGGATCGTTTGTTTGTCGCTTGTCGTTCGACCAGGCATTTGATCAACTAGCTGCGCAAGCTATAAGAAGTGCGACGTCAAATACGGTAGCAACTCATGGTGCACCCTGGCTCAAGTATGTTCTTCTGGGACATGGAGACAGGACTCGGATCATGTAGGAAACACTGATCCATATTCTCTGACAACTTCCCTCTCACCTCTGAGTTATTAAGAAGACTTGATAACAATGGAGACTGAGAACCTCACACGTGGAAGTGTCCTCGGGAGGTTCATTTCTTTGTTGCGATGCGTCATTGCCACGCAGCCCCGAGGCTTGAGAAGCACAGAAGCATGCGCGAATACGCCTTGTGGCAATTCCTGGGTAGGTATTTGTATATTTCATAAAATGGACGAGTCACTTGCCTTTGATCTACGTGATCGTTTGTGTCCATTGTGCATACACTCAGCGCAAGTCATCAGAAGATAGCTGCCAGTGAACCAATATTGTGATGCCAGTGTCAATTAATGCAACAGGAAATGCAAGAGCCTGGCAGCGTTCCGCACCACCAAGCTGGTTGTTTTACCGTTTCTGCGACCTGATCATTCAGAAGCGCGGAAGAAGCGCGAGGATACCATCGTCTCGTATTATTAAGGCCCTAGACGTTCCGGAAGAGCGTTCTAAGATAGGGCCGCCGCGTTGTACACGTGACCGTGTATGAGCCGCCACCGTTCCGTTAGCCTGGCGCACCTGCCTCAGTCGGCTGACTCGGCCTCGCGGACCAGGCAGTGCAGCAAGTACTGCACTGCTTGCAACAGCAGCTTCGGGTATGCCCGGGAGCCGGTCAAAACGTTTACAGGTCGCTAAGCTGGACGAAAAGGGTAGGAAGAGACATCATTTGTCGACGAGCGATGACACAGGTGATGGAGTCTCGACGATCTGGGCGCGATCACCAAAGTTCCGGGGTTTTTTGGGCGAGCTCCGTCGGCTACAGTGTCCTTTGCTGACCCAAACTTTAACGTGCGTAGGCAACGAAGAGTATGGATATGTCCATAGGACGCTCGAATTACGACGAAGTGGCGAAAGAGATGGATCAAGGGACGAGCAGCCTATGAGAGGGTGAAGTGTCATCGACGATTTTGGCAATGGATGAGGCGCCTGTGTCCATGGCCCACGCATTCCGATTTTTATAACTGCGCCAATCGACACCAGCGTGATGCACCGACTTCGTCCCGCTTTCCTTTCCCTTTCGTTCCCAGCCGTGTCTGTTGCAACCCCGCCATGACCGCCTACGCGGCGAGGCGGGCCTTACTTCGTCTTATCCGTTCCGCGGACCCTGATGTGCGCCCTGTGTTCACGCCTGACTTAAGTCTTATGTGTACGGCTGACCCTTGGATACGCAGCCGTGTTGTCCTCTCCAAGTACGCGGCACGTTCTCCCTTTGAATCGGATCCTTCTCATTTTCTCGGTCTAGCTCTTCAACGACGAAACCGAGTCGCCTGATCGAATTCCAGAGCAGTTGCTACGGAGACGTAGCCAGCCAGAGGACATACGAGGAGGACGAGCATGTGCGTGTCATGGCTTTTGCAAATCGTGCAGGATACTGACTGCTCTTCCAGCGGCTGAATACACCTGGTACGTCTCCGTCCTCATCTCGGTCCTGTGAGTACACCGGCCTCCGCGCTTACATCTTAAGTCGCCGATACCCATCCAATGTCACGCGTGTGCTTCTTTCTTTGGTTGGACGGCGCGAGTGCGCTTCGACCACATTCCGGTGGAAGCTCACTCGGTGTCAGAGCTTACCCGGCCGCCACACTCGACTCTTCTTCTATAGTCGGGTCGCGGGAGTAACGTCACTTCTAGTTCTGCTGCTGCACTGGTGGAAGTTCTGCCATTTCTTCATTGTTGACAACCCAGACATGTCACCTTCTTTGAGATACGTTTAGCCGTCCCACAAGCTGACATATCCGCTTGGAACGCAGCAGTTGTCTCATCGGCACCGCTGGCGTTCGCCAATTATCCCCTCCAGCGGCCTTAATCAGAAGTACGTACACCGGGGGCCTCTACGCGGACACTTAATTAACATTTCATCTAGGAGACTCAAGTTCCTCCACCAGTGGCTGGACGCCAATCCAGATCCTCACCCCCATCATCGTCGGTCTCGGGCTTCTCATCATCTTCACACTATATTTGCTCTATCGGAGACATCGAGAGCATGGGGGCTCGCCTATTCGCCTCTCATCTTTCTTGTGCTGTGGCTCTCGCCCGCGGCGCGTTCGACCAGAACGTAATCCACGGGGGAACTGGAGCGTCGACGTCGACAACGACATACCGTTCCAAGACACCATCCTCCCGCCGCCTGCAGTTATCTCTTCGCGCTCTAGCACTCCATCAGCAAGCTCACGGCCTCGGCCCGTGCGGACGGTTCCTCGACGTCTCGGCACGATCCTCCAGGGCGTTCAGAGTCTATTCGGGCGCCCGATAGAGGTCTTCGCGGTTCCCCCTGGCGCGCCTCCCTATAGCCTCTCGGACGACGAGTCGGGGCACGATGAGCCCGTTGTTTCGACGCGATCTCGCCGGGGCTCTCCCGGGTCTCCTGCGCCTTCCGATCCTCCCCCTCCCGTTCCACCAAAGGACAGCACAGGATTCTGGACTCGGATTAGGTTCCCGCGCTTCGGTGGATCGTCCAGCGAACGCAGCCAAGCTTATGACCCTGTAAGCGCGAGCGAAGACGAGTATGTCATTATTCACTACAACAGCGGGCTTTCGGGCAACGCTATTCCCGAGCGAGGCCGACAGCCTGGAGAGCAAAGGGCGCCTACTGCGTCCTCGAGTGGACAAGTGCCAGCGCGCGCAAGAGACAACACACCGTTACTCAGCAATGGTTTGGCAGACGTTCCTGAAACTCACGCTGTCGGTTCCTCAGGCGAACAACTTCGCACGAACGGCAGCAGCATCTCCCTCCCCAGTATCGCTTCAGCAATCAAGACGAACCTCGTGCGCACTGCGACAGCCGCTTCCTCCAAACGGCGAGCTGGACCAAGGAGACCCAAGAGCGCACTCAGCGATCGTGGTGCGCCGGCCGGGACGAGCGCCGGCCATGAGGAAGAGGAAATAGATGGAGAGGATCCTGACGAGCGGCGGGTACTCAACGACGCGGTAACGCCGAGCGAGAGCGATTACTCTTTTCAGCCGCCCCTATTCCCTCTGATAACGGCTTCGCCAACGGAGTCGACAGGTGTCGCCAGTGGAGAGAGCCAGTTCATCCAAAGTCGGATACGGAAGGCGTCCACCACCACCAGCGCGGATTCTGTGTCGCCGGCCGGGACGCGCAGTGTGCGTACGATGCACTCAGGCGCAACAGGGTCTGGAACGAGTAGGACGGGAACGACGCATAGCTCCAATAGCCGGGACCGCCGAAGTCTTGAGGTCTATCCTCCGACGCCTGGGACACTCGAGGGTGTACGTGCCTCAATCGAGCCCGAACGAGTAGCGATTGACCGGCCTTCGAATAGCATCGTTTCTCCTTGTTTCCGACGCCGGGACCCCGTAGTTCCATACCTCCCGCAACTCTGCTCCCTCCCTCATTACCAGGCCCTTCGGCACGGTTCCAGATCGATTCGGAATCTCGACCGCGAAAGACCTCTCGTTTCCCACCACCATCCTCTTTTACTGCGTCGAATTTCAAGCTGTCCTCGCCTCCCGCACGGACTCGTGAACACACACAGCCCCAAAGGGAGTTGCCGGCCGCGTCGCCGCCATCGTCATCTCCGCTGCCACCGCCAGTTCCATCGCCGTCGCCGCCAGCTCCATCGCCGCCGAGCCCATCGCCGATAGTAGAGACGAACGATTCCTTTTACACGGCCGACGCGGGACTCTCACCTGTGTTGCCCCGTAAAAATAACGAGCTTCCGACGTACGCATCGACGGCTTCTCCTGCGCTACGCCTGTTGCCGCTGCCGATATCATTGCCGCCGAAGAATGATCGTGCGCTGGGCGACGGCGCGCTGCCGTCACATACGCGTGGAACAATGGTCTCCCATGCAAATGTGGCTCTACCGCCCCCATCCGTTCCACTGCCATCGCCACTATCCAACCTACCGTCCACGAACACGACTACGACATCGTTCTCGTCGGATGGGAGCTCCTTGCATGTTCGCGCACCCCCGAACTCGAGTGCTAGCGGAGGCTCAGATGCTAGCATGTCACCGCACATCTCGAGTATACCACCTTCCTCCAGTCCGCTCGCACACTCGCCCGCGATCTCAAGATCCCCTGCCCCGCCCTCCGCGGCGTACTCGCCGCCTTCATCTTCGGGTAAGGACTCGTGCTTCCCGCCTCACGCGCCATCCGAGTCTGCAGCCGCCTCGCAAGGCTCCCTCCACGTACAATCGCACTCCATCGATATGGGCTTGCTGACGTCCTTGCGCGAGCGCGATATTTCCGGCGCTTTACCCAGGCCATCCTCCCACATACAATCGGCATCCATGTCTCAGATCTCGCTGCACTCTTCCGCTTCGAAATCTTCCCTGCGCCAGTCGCCCGCTGCATCGTTCCGCCCACTCCCCTCACCGTCAGCGTTGAGAACACCCCAGCGCTCTCCGCCTGCATCGCGCACGACCTTCCAGTCTCCCGCCGCATCCCCATCCTACTTTGCTGCCGCGCTCCCTCGCGGCCCGGTTACTCCCCCGCTCGCGCCGAATGACCCGCGAAACCTCACTCCACCCCACATCCGCGGCGCGGGCTATGATCCATACAGCCATGAAGGGCAATGGGGCCCGCTGATGGAATAACCAAGCACGGCGCGAACTTTCCTCTCCGTTGGCTTTGCCTCAGGCCGATGCCCGAAGACACGCCGAACATATATTAGTTGTACAGTAATCCTGGCCTAGGTCTGTTCTTATCTTTATCCGTTTGCTACGCTTCCTACTCTGTCATGACGGACTCGATGGACATAAATGATGTTGCCAACTTGCTACATATGTCACTGTATTTCCCTGCTGGTGTAGGAGGTATCCGCACACGGCCCCAATCGCAGAAAACCTCAGGCCTGACGGTGCCAGCTGTTTGCTATCATGACGCTAAGATGGTCGGCCACAGTTTTGTAGGGGACGTGACCCTAACGAGTCGTGTGACGGAGCTTCAATTTAGAAGAGAAAGAGAAGGTGTCAGAGTATATCTACAGCATTCCATAACAACGTCTCGCAGACCTCGACGGCGGCCTTTGCTGTGTGGTCCTGTAGTCCTGCCTTTGTCCGCCTAGAAAACTACCACTCAAGCCTAGTCACCGCTTCAAGGTCTTGTTCGCGCGGAGATATTAGATTGTTAATTTGCCACATTGGAGGTTTCGGCCCTCGATTGAGCCCTACATCTCTTCCGCGCAGCGATGTGTACAATCTGCGACTGCGCAGATGGCATGAGAAAGTGCACCATCATCTCCTCCATAGAACCATTCAAGGATATGGGATGCGTGTCCACCGTGACGACAGGTTTGACAGAAGACGATTGCGTCGTCTATCGTATCTGAGACCGGATGATCAGATAAAATGAAATTCAGCAAGTAGACACTTACCTTTCAGAATGGCATTGTGGTGTGCGATCTGACTATTCCTAAGGGAGTCCGGAAGGATGGTGAGGTACATCAAACAGACAGAACAGCGAGGCAGTGGCCGACCGCAATGCGGACAGGCCGTGCCCTATCCAGGTGATCTCAGTCATCATCCGCTTTCAGGGCAAAATCGTGAGGGAGCACACCTTGATGATCAAACCGGAGGTCTGCGGCATGCTGATGGATTTGTTGCAGTAGTTGCAACGAATGAGCACTTGCTTAGGAGCCAATTCGACGATCGGCTTGCCAGTCTCCACGGCGGCTTGAAGGAGCTGCCCTCGTTGTATGTCGAACTGACAGCGATGATAGAAAAGCTTCCATCCGTCAAGAAGATCACGATAGGCGTCGATCCACCGCTCGACTCGGGCGTCGCGGATCTTATATGGATGGACAAGCGCGCCGAGGATGGATGCTGTCTGAAGATCCCCGCAACGGTCCACGTAGGATTGGAGCAGATCCAGTCCCGTGCTGGTGAGACCCGTAACCATGATGCCGTCCAGGTTTCCGCGTGCGACGGCGCTATCGGACAGGCGACGCAGGTATCGCGTTAGTGCGTCGTCTTCGAGGAATTGGAGAGCAATGGCAAGACGTTCCCTCAACGGGAGCGCTTCTTCGTCCAGCACTTCACCCCAGTCCCCAAGCGCTAGGTGGCGAAGCATGACGGCGAAATAGGTGTCCTCAAGACGAAGTATCAGGCGGTCGTAGTGCTGCTGTAATTCCGGTGACAGAGGTCCATTCATGGTCGCGGGGACGAGCGCCGCTAATGTCCCAGCCATGATCTTGTGGGATTCCTCTGGGAATATTTACTCATCGTCTGGTCGTCCACAGACGATCGCACGCACCCGGGCTACGCATTAGGAGGTCGATAGCTCTGTTATGTTTGCGGGTAAAGACAAGCCAACACGCTGCCCTCGAACGCTTCCCATCTTTCTCCCATCTGCTTGCGAGCTCAGTCGACCCGCGGACGAATACAGATAACGAACTGCACCGCGTGACAACTGCATCAAATTCTTCTTCTTTCACGCTCCAGCCACATAGTTCAAGCGCGAACCTACGCTGAAGAAGCCTGCCAGTGCGCACTCCGGGTTTCCAACCGGGCTCTGAACCGATCGTCAGGCCGTGGTACGCGCCGAGGGCTAACAAGGCTGCATTGAACTCTGTTGATATTTCAGAGCGATGCCTTCCACGCTTTGAGCGAGGTCGCGCAAGCCCAAGTCCAGTGGACTCTTCAAGTGCCATAGGTCGGTGAGCCGGGGATGACAAACTTGGCGGCGATGTGAGAGCTGCGGACGAAGACGGGAAGCTCTCCCATATCCCGAGCAGTCCCTGATTACTGAAGTCGAATCCGTTAGATCGCACCAGGGGAACTGCGAGAAGTTTGCGCGTCTGGTCCATCCACGTCCAGACAGCGCATAAATTCTCATTGTCGGCGTCCTTCTCGTTTGCGAAGAGCGTGGCATTATGCGCAAGCTGAGAGGGGATTCAGCCTGGACACCGGACGTGGGGGTGGGTGGCGGACAAACATTTCCTAGACCATACCCAGCCAACACGCGACGTCGGGCCACCATCGAAAAATCTTCATCGACGACTCCTTGTACACGCTCAACCGCTCTCCTGGATCGCGAGGTACCCGTACGGCCACTGCTTCGTGCGCGAGAATGGCTAGTCTCCTTGCTTGGCGGGGGTTGATCAAATTCTTCAGGTAAGGGAAGATTGGCCTGTGGGTGCGGACTACGAACGACCAGCGTCGTAGCATCAACGTCGATCGCCTTTAGCCGGACTAATGGAGACGTGAGAGCAGGGAAGCCGTCCTCATCGCCACGCCCGAATGTTGCAAGCGTGTGGCGGTTTGCCGTCCTCCCGCGGTCGACGGACGATACCTTCGATATCTCGGGCGGGGGGACAGTTGACCACGGATGTTCTGGCGGCACCTCTGATTGTGGTACACCGGAAAACAGACAGTACGATGTTCCGACGGCGATCGCCAACGTTCCCCGCGAGCTCCATTCTGCATGCATTGGCGTGTGGTGGATGTTCACTACCTCAAGGTCTCCATCCCGTGTGACGCCCAAAACGTCACACGACAGAGGATGCTCTCGCGCGCTTGGAACAATAGTGAATGAAGACAGCGGTCCTCGAAAGCGTTTGCCTTTCGAGAGTCGGATTAGTCAACGAGCGTGGAACCCGCTACAATGACCCACTTCTTCGTGTATCCGCCAATATAAGGGCATATGGCAACGTGGATAATGCCGGAGACGGCGACTCGCCACCGGAGCATTGACTTGTCTGTGCAGTCCAAGGCAATATGCTTGTCGGATTGCTCCACGATATCTTCTGCGTACGCCCGGCATCGCGTGACAGGGATCCTTCCCTACCGCCGACATCTGTGACCGGCGAGGCATCGGTAGAAATCAGGTCCCAGAGACGCACGGTTGCTGCATCGCGTTCCAGGGTGGCGAGGACTCCGCGTCTCACTGGCGAAAATTCAAGTGCGGAGATCGCGCCCCATGTATAGTTTGGCGAGGGTGGAACGCGGCCTGGAGTGTTTGCGCCGCTGCCAATGTCTGCCGCAGCATCACGCGGAGTGAATGTGAGCAGAGGTGTCGGTAGCTTGCGATGGTCCCATACAGTGACTGTACTGTCGACGATAGCCGCAAGTAAATGGGGATCATTTGGATCAATTGCAAAAGCTTGAATTCGCCCAGCATGGTGCTGGACAGCTGGAGTGTTGGGATTGCGAAGATCGAATAGACGCAAAAAACGCTGTGAAAGTCCAGCTGCGAGCACGTTCGTCGACTGAGGCAGCCATGTAAGCGCGTTCACAATTTCCGCTGCTGCATAAGATTGCAGGATGCGGCTGTCGCTGCGGCCTAGAGTGTCAGAGCGAGGAAGAGGAACATGACCGCTGGGCATCAACCGCGATGCGGAGAGAGGAAAAAAAGCTCGCGCAGGCGAAGGCGGAGGGGCAGTAATGTGTGAAGAAGAGCTTCCGGTGGACGATACAACCAAAGAGGGTGTGCACGACTGTATATCCCATATGACTAGACTGGCGTCGTTGCGAACTTTATCCAATCCAACAGCTAGATATTGTGGCGATGCATTACAGAATGCAAGAGTCGTGCATGCGCGGTTTATCTTCGGGTTTAAAGGAACTTGCGGCCCTCGCGCTGTTACGTGTCCACGGCCAGAGCGCGTCGACTCTAGACGAAGAAGATCAACACGACCACTCGATAGGCCGATAGCGACTAAGTCATCCAGAGATGGGTCAGGAGACCACGCAAAGCACTAGCAAGCAAAAATTTCGTCTTCGAGCTTCAGCGACGGCGTGCAGATGAAAAACACACCTTCATCAGACTAAGGTCATGTTGGGACGCGAGCTGAACTATGGAAGGGTCTTCCGGGGACCAACCATATAGAGTCAATTGAGTACCACCTCCAACAATGAATTTGTTTTCCCCTCGTGGATGCCATAATAGTCGCTTTTCAATCTGGTTCACCATCGAAGAAGCTGCAGGCGACGCCGAGTCTTCACTACTGTGGCTCTTGAAAACCAGTGAGTGGGGGGAAACGCTGGGCTCTATTTCAGTTACCGTGATCAGAGAAAAAAAGATCTCAGAAGAGACATATGCCTGGACGAACGTGGCCCAGATGTACGTTCGCTACGCACGCGACCGACGGCAAACACAGAGCACAGAAGACAACCGGTTCACGCATGGTAAATATGATGACGTCAGCGGCTTCACTGACCCTATTTCATGGCTTAGTCTGGCTGGAACGAACTGACTGCTCTCTGTACATGTTTCCTGCGCTCATAGCTGCTCGCCCCCAGCACATACCAGCGTCGCACCCCTTCTGAACTCCCTATCTTTTCCTCATGTAGCCCACCTTGAATAATGGACTAACTTCCGAATGTCAGACACGGGGAACAATCGCATTCATGTCCTGAAAGTAAATTGTGCACAAAAGTTGCATACATGTTCTACATAAGAAGCAACAGTGTGACTGGCTGAGCTCGCAGTGCTATTGATGACCTCCCTTGTTCGTCTTGGAACCAGATCCGATTCTATATCTCAGCCTGGAGCGACTGCGAACTCAGAGTACTCAGCGACGTTGTCGGAAACAGAGTTCTGGCCTGTGGCAACTTACAGTAGAGCCCACGTGGGACGTGAGAAACAGTTTCCTTCTGAGGTTCCAGAAATTTGGACTTGCAAACCGACCGAATTTTCCAACACGAGGTCCGTTCGCACACCACCAAAACCAACGGAATTGTAGTCTTGGATCCCTTAGTTTTTCGCACCTCATCAATATGTCAACGAGCGGTCTCAAGGCGATCGCGCCAGTGCCCACAGCGGCAGACTTCTTAGATATCGTCCTGTCCAAGACCCAACGGAAGACGCCCACTGTACGCTTAGCTTACGTGCCGTTTGTTGGGCTGTCCATGGATGAGACTTGGACGATAGGTCATCCATAAAAACTTCAAAATTAGCCGTATAAGGAACTTCTACATGCGAAAAGTCAAGTTCACGCAGGACTCTTTCGATGAAAAACTCGGGGCGATCTTGTCTGAGTTCCCAGTTCTTGATGTGCGTGATGTCTACTTTTGAAATCGCCCGTAATAATTTTATATAGGACTTGCATCCATTCCTTGCATCCCTAATGAACGTCCTGTACGACAAGAACCATTACAAGCTCGCGCTAGGCCAGCTCCGTACCGCACGGCATCTTATCGACCAGGTCGCAAAAGATTACGTCCGCCTGCTGAAGTTCGGCGACAGCTTGTACCGGTGTAAGCAGCTGAAGCGTGCAGCCCTTGGTCGGTGAGTGCTCAATGTCTATGGCGGCGACACACGGCAGCCGAACTTGAGTCTCTACTGGGGCTCGATCTCTTTTTGCGGTGGTGTCAAGGCCTCGTTTTGTACAGCGGCGGCCGGGCAGGATCTACCCTTGCAAGCACGCTTATTTGAAGACCCTAACTGAGCTTGTATATTTCCAGTATGGCAACAATCATGCGCCGTCAAAAAGATCCACTCGCCTACCTCGAACAAGTCCGCCAACACATCTCCCGTCTCCCCGCCATCGACCCCAGCACACGCACCCTCCTGATATGTGGCTACCCCAACGTTGGCAAGTCATCTTTCATCAATAAGGTTACCCGCGCGGATGTCGATGTCCAGCCATACGCCTTTACGACCAAATCGCTCTTCGTTGGTCACCTCGACTATAAATATCTCCGTTGGCAAGTCATCGATACCCCAGGCATTCTTGATCACCCACTCGAGGAGATGAACACGATTGAAATGCAGAGCATCACGGCGTTGGCACATTTGAAGAGCTGCGTGTTGTACTTTATGGATTTGAGTGAACAGTGCGGCTACACCCTTGAGGCACAAGTGCGTCGCAATTTCACTGTTGTCTCGGACGCGATATCATCTCACAGCTCATAGTGCAAGCTCTTCCACTCGATCAAGCCCCTATTTGCTGGCAAGCCAACGATGCTGGTTATTAACAAGATCGACGTGACGCGCCTCGATGACCTTCCCGCTGAGTCGCGCGCTCTCGTCGAGGAGATCATCAACAGCGAGGGTGTACAATGCGTGCAGGTCTCTTGTTACTCGGAGGAGGGCGTCATGGACCTCAAGAACAAGGCTTGCGACGCACTCCTCGCACAGCGTGTCGAGTCGAAGCTCAAGGGCGCGAAGATCAACACAATCATCAACCGGATTCATGTCGCGCTACCCAAGGCGCGCGACGACATCGTACGTGCGCCCTTCATACCCGACGCCGTCAAGGAGAGGAAGAAATACGACAGGGACGACCCCGACCGCAGGCGGCTTCTCAAGGATGTCGAGGCGGAAGGGGGTGGTGCTGGCGTGTACAATATCAACCTTAAAAGTACGTGGTCGCGCCGACATGGAGAGTTAGCTTTTGCTGATCAAACGGTCCAGAGGACTACTTCCTCAAGAACGACGAGTGGAAGGAGGACATGATACCCGAGATCATGGACGGCAAGAACATCGCAGACTTCATCGATCCTGATATCGAGGAGAAGCTAGAAGCACTCGAGCGCGAGGAGGAGCGCCTTGCTGCAGAAGGCTTTTACGACGACGACTCGGACATGGTGCATGCCATTCACGTCTTCCTGTGCCAGGACTTACTTTCCCTGTAGTTTGACTCGGAAGATGAACGCGAAAATGCTGAACGGCAGGTCGCTCTCGAAAAGAAAATGGCTTCGCAGGCAAAGAAGACACTCAAGAACAGGCCCCGCCTACCCGCGTCTACGAAGGTCCGGACACTTTCCGAACTGACGCGCGATATGACGGCAGTGGGTCTCGACCCGAGCCGCATTGAGCAACGGGCAATCATACTCGCGAAGGCCGCGGGCGCAAAGCGGAAACGCGACGAGGACGAGAGTATGGGTATGGACGATGAGATGGGGGAGTATTCTGGTGACGACGACGGTATGAATGTTGACGAGGAATCGCCGAGTAAGCGGGCGAAGGCGAACTCAGGTGCAGTTGTGGCGAAGAATAAGCGCAAGCCGCGATCCAACCGGCAGCTCGCAGGCTTGCGCGACGATGTAGTGCGTACCCAAGGACTCTCACTAACACCAAAATCTAACTTGTCCACAGCAAGCTGACAGGGCGATCAAGCTCCGCAACCTCGGCCAACGCCCGCGCAACATGCTAGCGAAAGCTGGCGAGTCAGACCGTGTGATCAGAACGAAGATGGTATGCGCCCGCGCCATGACGTATCAGCATCAGACTGACAGACTTCTCAGCCCAAACACCTATTTGCCGGCAAGCGGAAGATGGGCAAGACGAACAGAAGATGAACGCGTTCTTTTATGCTCCCGGGTTGTTCTTATTACTGTTGTCATGCTGTATCGTGTACCTTCCGCTCTCGTCATCCATTCTTTGTTCTTGCCCTGAGCTACCAGATTCTGATCTGCGCCCGCACTACCGCGCAACTAGTAACATAGCTAGTGCATAGTGAGATCACGAGAAGTGTCCATGTCTGGTCAATGGAAGCCTTCGAAATGGCACCGATGAGCCTTCTAGTGTTGCTGGTTCCTCTATTGCTCTAGGGAGACCCGCACCCGGTCACGATGGCATTACCATGCGGATGTATGTCTTGCTCGACTCAAATCGAACGTGCCGTCCCGCGATAAACCATTGAACATCGAACAGCCGTGCCCGAGAAGCATATATGTCGTCTTCGGCACGCCCGTCGTTTCATTTTCCCGAGAACAGGTGATTACGACAGGTCCTCTACAGTAACTCACTCGTGATGGCCTCTGTTCGATAGGATGCCGGAGGCGTATGCTGGCACACTGTCAACCATTCTTTACGATCCATCTCAGTCACTGCGCGTCCCAGCCGTTAAAACCCAATTAAGCATACCGAGATACATACAGTTACAACAGATGCGGGGGGTGCAGATGTAAAGCAGACTAGTGATCGAGAGAGATGGCGCAGGACGGTATATTTAGCAAACAAGATGAAGCATGCTGGACCCATAAAGAAAATGATGACGTAGGCAGTGTCGTTTGTGGATGGGATGCATCCACGTGAGAGGGAACGGCGCGTTCCGCGGTCATGCGAGGCCAGACTGACCAAGGTAGGACTTGATGATGGCCTCGTTTACTGTAGCGCATGAGGCAGCAGCGGGTGATGAGCGGCACAGGGAGCGTACCATCAACGATGATCTTCTGCGTTGCACGAATATCCTGATAAAGGAGATTAGCGGAATCCGCGACGAAAGCGGCCAGGACTCACGAGCATAGACGTGAAATGCTGAGGACGGAAACACAAGGTCATCAGCTACGGCGGCGAGGCCGAATGCGGAGGAAGGACGGACTGTGTACAGCTGTCGGCCCGTCTGTCCCTTGCGCTTGTGCACTTGGGAGAAGTGTGCGCGGAAATATTCCGCGACATCTTCGAACTGGTTCGGTCGATCACCGTAAGACGTGATGCTGGATGTGTGCGTCAGCTTGACCACGGCGTAGACAGGGGAGAACGGCGCACTATTTTTTCACCTGGATACCAGCGGCAAGCTTCTTTTTGAGAAGATCCGTCTGCCCTCCGCTCAGCGTTCGATAGACGGTTAGTGAGGACAGAAAACATGCCAACCTTATTGAGCATGAGCACTAGACTGGAATGCTTAAGGAGCTTGTTCGTGCATATCGCAGTGAACAACTGGAGAGAGTCATCGATTCGGTTCGTTCTTGGGTCTTCTTCGAGATACTGTGGGTACGACGTTAACAAGGTTTGGGCAGAAGGGTCAGGTGCGGTGCGTGCGCACCTGGTCGAAGGCGGAGATTGGGGCTAAGAATATGATGGCGGTAGCTGTTTGCGGCACGAGTGGGAGCCGTCCGTGAGATCCTCTTATGGGGCGATAACGGGCTGGACAGCGTACCGTCATCGAAGTAAGGTACCCAAGCATGCCGCTGAAAAAGAAAAATATCTCAGGCGCTCTCATCGAGGGGAAGTGGTGAGGATCCGTACTTGCCCACGCTGTGGGTCACCCGATCTGTTAGCGGTTGGAAGGAGCGGGATTGATGTCACGTACAGCACCGCCAACGTCGTACAGCAGCCAGTTGTAGCGCCCACCCCCGAAATCAATGTCGAAGGTGTGTTCTGTGACACCGAGCGTTTGCAGACGCACATGAAGGACGTCATCTGGAGCAGTGTCAGCCGAGGGTTGCCAACGGGAAGCTACCGCGGCGCAAGCACAACCACAAAGGAAGCTGATGAAAAAAAGTCTCTCATACACCAGCGGCCATATATGGCCCGGATGCGGCGGCTCAAAGTCCTGCATTCACGAGGATCATGCCCGCACAACAGTCAACGCCAATCGCGATCTTTCCCTGTACATCTCTCACAAGGACCAAGGACGGAGAAACCCGGCAACTATGACTGTCCACAACTAATAAACAAGATCCGTACGTACCGGTGTTTGGGACGTAATCGGGTTCTGCCAGTCGCCGGATCTCCTCCAGGAAGCTGTAGGTATTCAGAGAACGAAAAGCAATTCGACAGAAGTCGCGCTCACAAAGATGCCGACTCTTCCAGACGAAGCTTTCTTAACCGGAGAAGAGCTTTTACAGCAGGATGCTGCCAGAGCTCTGAAACGTAGTCTTGAGTATCCGCAAGTAACCGTCCAGCCATCGTAGCCATTACACCTGCTCTAGTTGATGAAAGCGAGTTCCGCACGTCGGAGATGGGATATGATCTTGTCGGAGTGACGAGTGCTTGCCACCCTGCGCGCACGAAGACACCACTGCGGCCGCCGGCAACCGTCACGCCATTACTGAGTTCCATAGCAAGATTGTCCTCGATGGAGATCAGAGGAAGTAGCTTAGTGCGTAAGCGCGCGATCTCGTCGGGCCAATTTGGCCCTAGGTTGACGAGAGATTCGAAGGACTGGTCGACAGGTTGATTGGAGAACTCGTAATCAAGCTCCTCGAGTATCATTCGCACGGCCTTGATCACGTTGAAGTAAACAATGGGTCTCCAGGAAGGCTTCTCACTGTCGAGGCTTTTGGACGCGTAGAATAGCTGGAACTGTTTCTGTAGCGTCGATTTACCCGACTCAGCTTGGCCGAGCAGCATGACTATGGACGTTGTTGTCAGTCTCTACGAAACACAAAATAGAAAGGATATATGGGACCAAAAAGTGCTCTACCGCAGTCAAAGTGCGCAAGAGCCATAAAAGAACGTGTTTCCGACGTATCAAACACGCTCGAGATTGAGACAGCGTCTCGCGATCGAGAATGTGCCAGATATGAATATCCGAGGTTGGTACGCACCCTTCACGTCCTTCCGCAAGCCTTGCTTCCTCTTAATGGCATCTCGTTCCTCCTGTAATCCGAGGTGAGTTCAGACAGTGCAGTGAAGCAGAAGGTGACGTACCTGCAGAGCCAAATCAATCTGCCTGCTAATCTTGCGGGCTTCCGAGTCGTCGACAATGCCGGGCATTCTCTAGAATGTGTGCGGAATGGTGAAGGTAAGGAAACAAGGACGTGCGGCGGGGGGTTGATGGGGAGGATTAAGAGGGCATGAGGATAAGTTAATGAAGATGCTGTGCTAAATATCCGAGGAGCTCGAACATTGCCCGCTCTCACGAACTGGCGCCCGTTCGGTCTGCAGCTTCGGACCGTTTCCTTTCCTATCACCGCCCTTTCTTGGCCCTCTCCATCATACCGTCACCGAGTCTCCTCCCTGTGCTCGTCCCTTTCCGCTCTTAAGTGTGATGGGCGCTCGCATCGAGCTCCATAATACCACGCACTGGTAGCTCCTTGAAGAACTATACTACTTCTCGCGAGTAGCCTACCACACGACCTTTCAACCTGTCCAAGCCACGCCTCCATGCCGAAGCTACGACCCCTGATGATGTCGATGGAGTCTTGCCCACTTTGGCCGATGTTTTGTTTAATGGGGAAGCTGCCAGCAGACACGCCCGCGATGGCGCGTACCGTAGCACTTGGTGGTGGCTGCGTTTCGCCGTTCCGCCATCGCCCGATGTGGCGCTGCTTCTTGGGCTTCAGCGACGACGGTCAGCACCTGCCCCCATACCTTGTCGACGTATCGATGATCCATATCATGCCTCGGAATGCGCGAGGCCCTACATATGGGCCTCAGATCATGTTTTTTCTAAATGGGTAAACTGACGTGATATCCAGGTCGGCCTCGCTCGATGCTGTACAAGCCCCGGACCGCAGCTAGTACACATGGACACCGGACATGCAGTATGTATGTGGCAGTGTGCTCTCGAAAAGCCGGTGTTCGTCTTCGATAAAGATTCAGAACATCAACGATTCGCACAGCTTGAAGCTTTGAAGCTTCCCGAGTTCTGAACCTAACCGTGAGGAGTTCGCTAGCCTGACCGTTGTCCCCCTCGCCCACCTCCTGCCTCCGTGGGTACACGAGCGATCTTCCCCTTTACCAGTCACAGATCAACAACTACGCCTTGAGCTTATATTATGCCGACGCAGCAAGCTAGGCTGAGTCCGATAGAGTTCAGGTCTCAGGGTCTTTTAGGAAGGTTGAGGTGTCGTGGGAGCCGCGCAGGCGCGATCACGCGGGATGCGCGCGGGTCCGGGCTGCTCCGCGTTCAGCGGCCGCGCGACGCAAGCGGGATTCGGGAGGCCCTGCACGTCACGCAAGCCGAGCGCGAGCCGTCGACGGAGGGCGATGCGTGAGCCGGAGGAAAGAGACGTGCCTCCGGACGCGGATACATCAATTCGATGTAGTCTACGGTCCCGGTGACGGTCCCGTGGGAAGCATTGACGATTCCGGTCGTAACCGCCCGTCATCGTAATTCCGCCCAGCATGCCGATTACGACCGCGAGCCCTACTTTCTCCCTCGCTAGCTTGCCTGCGCCGGAGGCCGGCCGGCCTCAGGGTGAAGCGGAGTAACGCACCAAATCGATGCAAGGTGCCACCATAGCAGTACTCGATGTGTGCACAAGTCTGGTGAGGCGTATCCCTTGCGATCCATCCCGTCTCCACTGCGATCCATCCCGTCTCCACGCTGAGACAAGAGGGAAATGTACATTGTGCCAGGACCGCTTTCTATTGCAGGCCCAGGTAATTACCTATTTCATCGTTCTGCATCCGCTACCCTTCAACCACCATGAACAGGCTTAAACTAGTGCTTTAGCTATGCTGTAGTGAACGAACCACACTTCATGCGAGCCGCTTTGCACCATCCCACTCCAATAAATCAACGGGAGAAGCACCGTCAGGTCCGCGTGCCACCACGATATCACACCTCCAGCACGATCCAGTTGCGACAAAAATAGGCCTAGGACATCATTTCTACAGACAAAGCGTGACCTACGCGAACGAACATATCTTTCCCTCCATTTAGCCCTCCGCCCCTAAGACCTCGTGCCTCCCGATACATGACTCGGAGGCTCTCTTCAAGTTTTTCGACTCTACAAACATTCTCTTGTCGTTGACTGCTCGATTGTGAATTATGCCTACAGCAATTACCAGGTAGGGCGCAGGAAAAGGTTTCTCACATGTCGAACGTCCTTATAAGTTATAACTACTGATAGGGAAGTGAGCTCTGGGCTAGCTCAAGCGGACAGTTATTACCCTCCTTTCGCTGTGCATCTCCGCGCCCGTTCTCCCACGTTTGTAAACCACGCCGTTCGAGCCTCGCTCCAGCCCACAAAGAGCCGACGCCTCGCACCTCCGGGGGATCATGAACCTCGAATCGGTAGTCGCGAATGGGATAACGTTCATGAAGGCGACCGAGGGAACGATTGAACAAACACATTGTGTGTTCGTCGTGAAGACATCAAAGCGGTCATAGCATTCACTGACCCCGATTTTTCTCTCAACTACGAGACAGCAACGAGTGCAGGTATCATCCGTGGCGAATAGCACTTCGGGCACCCAGACTTGTCGTCCGGTGCAACTCACGTAGACCATTTCCTCGCACGTGGCTAGCACTTCAGTCTCGCCACGCTCTGGAAGTCAGCAGATTCGGGATCCGAGCCTGGCGACCAGGACCTGTTCAATGATAGCCAAGCTAGGCTTGAGACGTGAGTGTTTCTTCTTGATTCAAGACAGAGGACAAGTGAACGATCGCAACATGAATAATCGCAGAGGGCTGAAAGCCGTCGTATACCAAACTTTCACCTGCCCTCCTGTTCTGCGAACATCGACATCCAATTCCATTCGTACAAGTGATAGTGTTGGAGAGAAGTCTTGGTACATAGTAAAGCTGAAGAGCTTCAGCGAGGCATACGAAACATAGAGTGCATCAGACGTCAAAGGCAAAGTCCTCGACAAGGTCGGTGCTAGCGATATTGAACACTAGGGTCATATCGTCTGAGGTTCTGGCCTTACGTTCTGGTGGCCGCGTAGACCTCGTGACAGTCGACGAGGCTGGCTTTGGACCAACTGGCCTGGCAGAACGTATGGCGGCCGA
The DNA here is from genome assembly GCA_022160365.1 of Vararia minispora EC-137. NCBI lineage: Eukaryota > Fungi > Basidiomycota > Agaricomycetes > Russulales > Lachnocladiaceae > Vararia > Vararia minispora. The sequence goes on from MU273538.1 coordinate 59,419, forward strand.
GGTGGCCGGGCGTGAAGAGATGGTAGTCGGAGGACGCGCGGTTGAAGGACCCGCAGCACGCATTGAGGCTGCCGTAGCGGGCCGCATAATCCCGGATGATTGGGCTTGGTCAGCGTTCAGCCCAGGCAGACGTGACCCAAGGGCAGTGGTAGAGCGAGAGGTCCCGGGTGGGCGAGAAGACGTGGCAGTCGTCGTGCGAGAAGCCGGCGCACGTATCGCTGCTGCACTAGGAGCCCGGCTGGATGCTGGAGTAGGCCTCGTAGAAGAAGGGGCGGTCCGAAGCGCGGGCTTCGCGGAAGGGACAGGACCTGAACGCGAAGTTGCTTTGCTGCCAACGGCCCGAGACATGGCAACGGGTTGTGGACAGGCGTATGCACTACCAGCAAAACGACTGGTTGCAACAGAGGCTGAACGACCATGAGCAGGTCGAGCTGGGGGCATAATGGTGGCAGTGGGCACTGTCATCTCAGCAGCAGCTTGTGCAAACGGACTGTCATCCTCTGACTTTTGATGAGAGAGTGATTAATATGGCAGTCGTAAAGAATACCTAGCTCTGGCAGCGAGAGAAGATCCCACTGGGAAGGCTCCCCAGTGTACCCCGATGCTTCGAGAAGGCCGTCGTCTGGCATGTTCACACGTTCGGCTGCATAGTAAAGATCGACCTGGTCATCGAACTTGTACGAATGCATCATTTCGAATAATCGCTTGCCAGCAACCTTGTAGTCGGGCATGTCGAACACCGGCTCATAAGGCCGCTCTGGCGAATATGAACAAAAGGCGGTTGGGAAACAGCACACACACACACCAATAGCTGTCGGCGGCATATACTCAATTTCGTCATAGTCCTCCACAGGGATATCTTTTTTAACCACTTCTACCGGAGCAACCTCAATCTCCGCGTCGCTGACGTCCCAGTGATTGCCATTCGTGACAGGTGTCTCGAAGTAGTTCTTACCAGAACTGCGTCGCGCGCGAACGGACTTGCGCGTTGAACTTGGGCGCAGGAGGTAGCCGGGTGTTTCCGTCAGTAAGAGCGCGCCGAGCTTGCCTGGTGCCGGCGTGACTACGGGAGCGTGGCGGTTGGGGTAGGGTGTCTTGTCGAGGAATGGGCGCGGGGCGGTTGCTTTACTCGTATTGAAGAGCTTAGTGGGTTCTATACAACGTTGTTTAGCTATCTTACGGCGAGGATAGCCGCTACAGGGAGCACACTTAGGCTGTCGTCACGAAGAGGTGTTTGGTATGCTGCCTTCCCTTTGCCTGCCGTCGCGTGCGCTCGGTAGACGGCATTCTCTTTGAGCGCTCGCCCCGGCGTTCTAGAAGAGAAAACGCTGGAACCATCGTGTACCGAGATTGGGCGAGTTCCGAGCATAGATGGAATGATTATGCTGGCAGCCGTAGCGGGGAACGACACGGTCAACTTGCTCGTGCCAGTGGTCCCTCCGAGTCACGTTGCCGAACAAGACGACGAAACACGGTCACGTGTGCTGCGAGAGCGTTCGGCTGTCACGACATTCACAACGGCGAGGTCACTGTGGTCGAGGTCCAGCCTATGCTGGGTAAGGCATACTTATGGACCAAAAAAACTTTAAGAAGAGAGAGTATACGTATACATTATTATAACATATGCGTTTTACTCTGTGGTCTCAGGCTACCGAAGGATACGGATGCGGCCATGTTGCGCGTGTCAACCGGCGCCTCCTAGTCACCGTCTGGAAAGCGTACACTGCCCTAAGCATACGTATATGTTTTTCTTTGCTAAAGGTACGAATCCCGTGTCTGAAAGCATAAGGGCACCGAGGTTGACCTCCAGCTTTCTTAGTAATGATATTCCACACCCACAGCCTGAGCAATGTAAGCCTTACTCAGGGAGATACCGTGACAAGACATCCAAACGGTTGCATGTGGTCCGTCTGCGGTCATGCCTAGTTAATGCCCGCTACAAGCAATTCCAATCGACAAAAGAAGCAGAGCGACCTCTCGTATCCAGAAGGTGGATCGAGTCATTTCCATATTCCCCTTCCTCCAAGCTTCTCAAGGCTCAACATGAGAACCAAAGGCTGAAGGGGCCGAAAAAACTTTTCCCATCCGCAATCTTGCGCCGCTCCTGCTCAATTGATACAGACGCCCACGACTGTCGAAGTCCGTTGTTCGATACTGGCTTGAACAAATGCATGCCGGTGATTCAATGTTATCAAGCATTTCAAGCTATGTAAAAAGGTACGGAGTATGCTGTTGCGCGAAAAGGCAGTGAAGGGCAGTGATGTGAAGAACGAGGATGCACTGCCATATCTCATCAGAGACGCTTATGAATATAATGGAACACCACGGCTCACCGGCAGGTCTCTTTCCGGGCTGCGAGCCTCATGCTGTCCGGACTAGTCATTGCCACTCTTGTTGCCACTGGCACGAACCCGTGTGTACGCGTATGTCTTGGTTTTTTCCCCGCTTCTCAGAAGTTACCTCAGTAAATAGCCCCAGCGTGATAGCGAAAGGAAGACCTCCAACGTGACTGGGAGATGATGATCGAAATGAGAGAATAGGTGGGAAAACCGGGCCGCGTCTGGCGATATCCCTAGTGTACTGTAGTACTGTACTGCCCAGCTTGCGTTTTGACCACCATCATCTAACTTGATCTGTCCATCTACCTTTCATTTCTAGCCCTACAGCACTCCATACTCGATTGAAACTGTCATCGCATGTTGGAAGCGGCTAGCCTGCTTGTAAAGAACAGCTAGTCTGAGCCATCCTTCACAGCCGCCGCGGCGCAGGGGGCTGATCAGACCCTTCTGTGGGTGTTATCATCTGAGCCTGGCAGCTTCTTGATCTATGCCTGGACACGACGCGCTGTGAGCCGCGCACCCACTAATGCCTGCTCTTTACTTAATGTGCTTACGACGAGATCAAAGATGGACAAGGTGTGATAAAACAGCTCATTCAGTTGCATACGCATGCCGCCGACGCGTGGACATTCGGGCTCTCAGGGTGTACCACGTCGCGCAGCAGGTCCAAGTGAGCCTGCTACACGACAAACACGACAGTTTCGTATCTGATCTGATCTGGGGCTAGGATTGAGATACGCGCCATCGCCGGCGTGCATTGTAGCTTTTACTAGTATAAAGGACTGCCCTATTGGCTTGCGTTGAGGTGCAAATGCCAGTCGATCCGTCATATCCACTATTCCCGATTTTTGCCATTTTAACCTCCTCGCTGCTACTACTGACCTTCATAACGAACATCGTGCGCCAATCATGGAATCTCGGTGTCGCATTCTTGTGTTTCTGGTTGTTTTGGGAGCTACTCCTGAACGGGATTGACGCTATTGTCTGGGCAGAGGAAGGAGACATCAAGGCCCTTCCTTACTGCGACATCGGTGCGAGTATCATCCCTGTGCGATTGTATGTATGTAACTAAAGGGAAAGCCGTTCAGTTTCACACGTCCAAGTCCTGGTCACAGTAGTCAAACCCGCTTGTACTCTGATCATAACTCGTCGTTTGCATAACATCGCTACCCTCCGATTCCTTAACGCCTCCAGCTACAAGCAGGTATAGACAAACGTGTTGCTGTTTAATAACGGCTCATCAGAGTATCCGTCACAGAAACTGTCGGAGAGTGTTATCGAGTGGTCTCTTGGGCTTGGACTGCCCATCATTGTGACCGGTGTATTTTGTGAGCATTGTTGCCCCTAGTTCTTTTCATGGGCCAGGGATCTCATTTGTGCATTTAAGACTACATAGTTCAAGGTGCAAGATTTAGAGTGATTGAGGGATCGGGATGCCAAAACGCGATCAATGTGTCAGGACTTGAATTGTTGCTCATTGGCTCCTGGACTATAACCCTACCTGCGATCTCAGCATTCTTCTATTGCCGTGAGCTCCCTATAAACGCCCCTCACAGATCTTCCTGACGAGGCTCAGCGAGGATCGCTTACGTATTCTACCGACATAGACGCGAACTGAACGGCCTTTTCGATGGCTACAAAACCACGTCTCGCTTCAGCTACCTGCGTATCCTTGTGGTCGGATGCATGGACATTATCATCACGCTCCCGTTTGGGATTGTAACTGTCATCCTGTCAACTCGCGTTCTCTTGCCAGGATTTACCTTCGACTTTTACACAGGCTGGACCTTCACGCACACTGACTGGGGACCGATTTCTGTCCCTTACACTACGATCGCGCACGCCGGTGGCTGGCAGCTATTCTCGTACTATTTCTCTCTCTGGTCCTCCGTTATCCTTTCCCTCATCATTTTCGCTCTGTTTGGGCTGACGGCCGAAGCTCGTGCGACATATCGGCGCGGGATCAGCAATATCGCGGGCATCGTTGGCTGGAAGAGTACCCATTACGCGCGTGGCAGCGCAGTGTCGCAAATCGTTTTCAGCAGACCACAGTTCGACTCCGATGTTGAATCCCAGTACGCCCATCTGCTTTATTGATTCCTCTTGGCACTTGTAACCTATAATGTGTCTCCCTAGGTCACCGTGGAGCTTCGCATCCCCTGTCGCTTGGAACGGGGATATGAACGAGGACACGGGATGCAGGTGGATACCTATCCCCGAGCTGCCCGGACTTGCACGCCGAGACTGACCCCCACCGCTCAGGCCTCGAAGTGGAGTTTCTGGAAAAAGCTTCAAGAAGGGCGAACAACGACGACGCACACAGCGATGAAGGAAAAGTCTGGCGGGATGGGGCGTTGAGTTAGTCAAACCATCCGACCTGCCGCGCAGCAGCCCTCGTTGCGTTATGTACCCACTCACGCGATTGATCCACCATCGCTAACGCTAATCTTTGCCCGCAATCCGCTAAGCAACGAACAACAGACACCATTGTACATGTGACGAGAAGAGTGCAGAACACAAGGCGAGCTCACTCTGGGCCAGGTTAGACCAGGTGGCTTATCCATCCGGTCGCGCTGAGGCAGGCCCCGGGATCTGAGAGGACAACTATAGAATAGGAGAAGGACCCGGTCATGTCACGGAATCGGTAACGACTTGAGATAAATTATCTTCTCGATGGCTTATTAAATAACATGATGCAAGCAAACCTGACGTCGAAAAAGCGGAGTGAGGGTAGACCGACCAGGTGACTAAATGGCGATCTTCCTGACAAGCCGACCGGCGCTGGTCATATCGTGCCTGCTTTCGTTAACCTCTCTGGCACATCTGTTGCTCACTAAAGCGCAGCATGTGCGCCAGGTACGCCGTGCCTGTCAGGTTAGCGAGGTGCCAGTGAGACGTGTCGGTGGTGCACCGTCACGTACGTTGTATCATCAACAGCTCGAGGCTTTGTCCTCCGGAATCGATGTCTGCCGACGGACGATCAGGGAAGCATTCAGACTAGGAGGCTTGGCAGCTTTCTTCGAACAAATGAAGGAAGCCCGCGTCGCTCGACCGCGGACTTTACCTCTGGATTCTGCAAAAGCTTGTAGCTTATAGTACAAGAGGTAGCAGGCTCGGGGTCGTTTGTGTGTGTCCAAGAGTCCGACGTGCAAATGGCAGCCGACCCCACCTACCCGCTGCTCCCCGTCGGAGCCGCTCTGCAGCTCCTCATTCTGGTGACTGGCTTCATCCGGCATTCAAGTTCATGAAACCTTTGGCATCCTGTTTCTGAGCTTCTGGCCGATCTGGGAGTTGCTCGCCTTCGGAGTCGACGCGATTAATATTATCTGGGCAGACAACGCGGATCTGAAGGCCTTCGTTTATTGCGACATTGGTGGGAGGATTCTCTTCATCCTACCGTGTTCATTGCGCTCTGACAGCGTGGCCTCCTAGCGTCTCATCTCACATCAACCTACGCGGACCTCATCGACGGCAGCGCGTGGAATGGCTTCTCGTTCTACTTCCCACACTGGTCTTCTGTCGCGCTCGCGCTCACAATCTTCGCACTCTTCGGCCTCACGGCCGGCGCGCGCGACGTACTGGGGCGGGATCCGCGCAGCCGGTGGACTGGTCATGTGGACGTCGCGCAATCCTACGCGCACCGAAATCGGCGAGCTCACGTTTGCGAGAAAGGAGACCGAAACCGATGCGGACTATACGTACGTCTTTGTCCCTTCGTGGGGCGTGACCACGCTGAAGACGGTTGATCAGGTTTTATATTCTGGTGTTCCAGTCCCTCTTGGACAAGACCGGACGCTAGGCAGGAACGAAGAGCAAGGGTGAGCCCTCGAGGATCAGCCGTTGAGTGGTGCATGTTGGCTACCCGTCATTTGTACACCAGTTATGAGACCCCGTCGGGAGACGGGAGTACCCCGAAAGCCTCTTGTCAGGGTGAGCCTGAGCGACGTGCGAGCACTGACGCTGGAGGCAAAAAATCGGGACGATATGCGGGTTCAGCTGAACCGCATGCTAATAATGTTGTATTTTAGTTGTATTCAAGATTGTATTATTGCGACCGATAAAAGTTTACAATAAGGCGGTTCAGTCTGTCAGAAGAATCGGGTTTTCGAGGAAGTGAAGGAATCTGCTGAGCATAGTTAGCGGCGATTCTGTGACATCAATGTCTGATATCTAATGAAGAAAGCAGTGTCGCGATGCAACGATGTCAATGCGACGGATGGAGGCGCATACACCCGGGCCCAGCCCGGCCGTTCCGCGGAGCCCTCACCAGGCCCGGGGAAAGCACGGGCTTTCAAACTCGTGCCGCACCAGCACTTCCATGGCCAAGCTATGGTCTGCCGGGCGCAAGTAGCCTCGCAAGCCTGGACAACATTTGGCATTGTTTCCGAGTGTCGATGTGGCAGCAGAGAACTCCTCCCACAATGCGCTCGCTCTTTGCCCCTCTCTGTCACAGCGTAGGTGGGTATTCAAGCCCATGTCGATTATGTCTCCAGCGCGCCACCGGCGCGTGTACTAGCATTGGTATAGATACACCCCAGCACGTCGTCCATCGTATCATCTCCCGTCTGAGTCCATACTCTTCTTCCCAGGTCTCCGCCAGAGCATGCCTACGCGTAATTTTTGTGCGTGCGTGCGCACGTTAACTTGCGCCAGCGTGCGCGGGCAGCTCGCGCGAGACGAAGTGCCAGAGGTAGCGTGTCCAGCCTTCCATGACACCCGAGCCCGTCATAAGGTGCAGGCAGTCGCCCGTCCCGTGGGCATCGGGCCGCAATCGTTGCGGTAGGTCGATGCGGAGGAAGTGGATGTCTGGATAAAGCGGCGACGCGAGCACGCGCTGCCAGGGGACTCAGCGTCTGCTGCGGAAGGGACAAGAAAGCAGAGCGGCGCACCTGGAAGAGGGCATTCATCTCGTCGAACCACGCCCAGTTGTACCACCGGTTCCGGTACGCCTCGTCTGGCTTGAATTCTGCCCACGGCTCGCGGAAGTTGTGGCAGTCCTCGTGGCCGGTCGCATACGCGCGCACGACAACTTCGCGGCGGAGGATCTTGCCCTTACGATGCCCCGCACGGCCGGCGGCCGCCTGCTCGCGGCGCTCCGCATCCTCGCGCGCGCGCTCGCGATCGAGCAGCGTTTGTACCTCGCGTGCCCAACGGTCGACGGCGTGTCCGAAGAACGTCAGCAGCGGGCGGATGCCCTGCCCCTCGGCCTCCTCGTCGCGGAAGCCGTGCATAAGCGTCGTCGTCCAGTGCCCGCCGGTGTTCGTGAACAGCGTCGCGTAGCGCTTCGGCAGCGGCTCAGTGAACCACGCCCAGTACTCGCGCGGGCTCTGCGCCCAGTGCGCCTCGCCGCCGAAGAGCGAGAAGTTGCCGCGCGGCGCGCCCGTGAAGCCCTCATACATCTCCGGGTGCTTCCCGCGGTGCAGCTCTTCGAGGTCGACGTGCGTCAGCAACAGGTCGTTCCGCCGGAATGTCACCAGAGGCGTCTCGGCGATGTCAAAGCCGTCGGGGAAGTCAAGCGTGCGCACGAGCGGGGATGCTGGGTCGAGGTAGAGGTTCTGTGGCCATGCGCGGTCGAAGTATGGGTTCTCGGTGTAGTTCGGTGTCGCGCGCACGTGCGGGTAGAGCGTGCAGGAGAGCGAGAAGAAGTGGTTCTCCGTCACCGAGTCTGTGCGGGCAGCGCGTCAGCCCGGAATGGAGAGAAGCACGCAAAATCGAGTGACGAGCGAGCGGCACACGGATCCCGTTTTGACGACACTCCGCTCTCTGTGATCGCATCGGGTGGGCTAGATGATGATGCATGCACCGCTCGCCAAGCACCGCGCGGCGTTCTCTTCAGCGCGCCAGCGCCTTCAACCGGCGCGCGACGTTTGCACGCCACAGCCCAGCTCGCCGCAAGCCAGAGTAAAGACAGCCAACGCACCCCCGAGCAAGAACCAGCCGCCCTCCTCAACCAAGTGCTTCACGAGCGCCTCCGCGCTGAGCGGTTTTACGCCCCTACAGCCCTTCGCTGGCACCCACTCCCATTCCGTCGCGTCGGGGAAGCGCGAAAAATGATTGCCATTGTCTGCGGCAAGGTGCCAGTAGAACTCGCGGTCGGCCGCGCAGCCCTGGAGGCCGTTATAGTGGAAGATGTCCTCGCTGCGCGTGAGCTCGGTGTCGTTCACGCCCGCGACGCGCGGCCGCTCACGGCGCTGCCACTGCCCGCCGTTCCACGCTGACGGTGGGCACGTGCCGAAGGTGTACGGGTCGTCCGTGAAGCGCGCGGCGGGTGTGACGAGGAGGGATGTCAATGGCGCGAGGACGTTGGTATAGTGCAGGACGGCGAGCCCTACGATGGTTAGGAGGATGATGCGGGCGGTCGAGAGGCGGGCCATGGGAGGCGGCGCCGAAGGGCGTGGCGGGAAGGAGGAAAGATGGTCAAGGCGTCGTCTAGGGAGTGCTGTAGCGGGCCATCATGGGGCGCCATGTTGTCCCTCGCTCTCCACAGTCAGCATCTTCCGCCTTGCGACCCTGCAACTCTATCATATTTCGCCCGGCCCAGACTCGACTACGCATCGCCATCCCAGGAATACAGCTGCTCACGCGGAGGAGGGATCTGCCATTGGGCTCAGGACAGGTTTCCAAGGCAGAGTGTAGGAGCGACGCATGACATAGCGCTACGCCAAGTCTTAGGGTACAGTAGAATAGGATGTCGAGTCGTAACGAGGGCATCGACGATCTGGGACGTATATATAGACGGCTAGGAATAGATCCCAGGACCGCTGTCGGGGTCCGGGGAAGTTATTCCGCATACGCTCACGCGCGCTATCTCGCCTTCTGCCTCCCAACAGACTGCACAATGCAAACTCTTTCACGACGAAGCATCCAGCAGGAGCCGCGCTCAGCGGACCTCTTTATGCAGTACGAGTACATGAACGATGACGATAGCCCGGGAGGGTGGGGTGCATATTGTGTACGGTATGGTCCGTCCAAGCGCGATGCGCCCTGTCCTGGCGGGCGACGGATGTGCAGAGCGCGGGAGCGATCCAGAGCGAAGCCGAGAGCGTCTGCAGCGTACGGTGGCCTCCGCTCAGTCCACGGGCTGTTGCGCGATAAGACGGGTGGGTGGTGGACGTAGATACAGGGAGACGCACCGCGATGCAAACGGCGGCGCTCGACAGCACGCCGACTCCGCAGGCACTTCCTGTGCGCCCATGCCACTGCACGCACTCAGAGGGACCGCTCGGCGCCCTGCTCCGCGTCGCGCGTCGCCTCGAGGTTATACAGCACATTCTTCCGATACTTGCTCGCGAGGTCTGCGGCCGTCTTGACCTCTGCATTCGCGCGGAGGATCTCCTGTGCGCGGTGTCAGTGTCAGTGTCGGGGCCAAACAGACGCACGCACCTCGACACAGTGGTTTAGCTCGAGCATGAGCTCGGTGCACTTGTCCTGGAATGGGCAGCTGGTTCAGCGGTGAACAGCGGGCGAGGGGCGCGAACGGGCATACGGCGCTGCGGACGATGCGCTGCAGCAGGACGGCCTGGCGCTCGGCGTGCGGGTTCTCCATCGTCGACCAGTCGATGATGGCTGTGATGTTGTCGATGGTGATGGTGGCAGTCGTGGCACCGGTGCCGCCTGACGACGCGAGCCTCGAGGCGTCGCGATGACGCGCCGGAGCCGACGCCTGCTTAACGCCGACGGCATTTCCCGCCACCTTGCTAATGCTGATTGCCAGTCGCCTTACTCTGTACGCGTCTTTGCGCGACTGCTCGTGTTTAACGTTCCAGTCGTGTATACGCCCTGTACACGTAGTCAACGTCGCTATAGCAAATTATGCCCTTGTAGTCCCCGCTGTCGATCCGCACAGCGCTTCACCTCAGCTGGGGTATCTAAGCGAGCACCAGGATCCGAATGCCTCCTCGTCCTCGTGAGCCGCCGTGCAGACACGCTGGTACCACTACCTGCGTCCTGGGGCCGTGGCGAAGACCCCGGCCGCACAGATCTGTCCGGCGCGGCCTGGGTCTGACGATTTGAGTCCGAGGCGGTGCCGTGGCAACGCCTCTCAGATGCCCTGCGAGCCAAGCTTTTTACCAGTGTCCCGCTCACGCGCGCTCCTCTTAAACGGCCGCGTTTGTGCGCGCCGCTGATTTCCTGCTCGCATCCTTCCCTTCCCTCTCTTTCGCTAGTCCTCCCGCCCGGCCCTGCGACACCTTCACTATCCATACACGACCGAACCCTCTCCTCACGACGCAGAACACGATGTCGGGCCACGTCAACGGAAACCTAAACATCATCGCTACGTGGGTTCCCGCTTCCCGCCCACGCGCCTTCGTCCGACTGACCCTTTTCTTAGCCGCCGCGGTTGGTCCCGCAACTTCACACTTTCGCCGGAGACCGTCGCGATGATGGACTACAGCACGCTTGAGGCGCTCCTCGAGCTAAGCACGCTCAAGCAGGCGCGCGCGCGCCTGCGTATCTTCGTCGAGCACCCCGCCGGCTCGGGCGCGTTCGTGCTCCTGCGCGCCTGGAAAGACGACGGCTCGCTGCAGGCTGCCCTCGTGCGCACCTTTTTCGTCGAGCGCATGCAGAACGGCATCATCACTCTCCTCGACATCCGCGACGAGGAGCCCGCCGTGCCCGAGCGCGCGCGCGAATGGCTCAAGACGCGCGCGCTCCCGCTCGGCGCTCGCGCATCCGTCGCCATGTCGCCTTCAACGTCAGTGGAGCCCGCCGCGCATGCCCCCGAGGGTGACGATGCTGCGGAGCCCATAACGCCTGCGTCTGCACCTACGTCTACTGTGGCCGCCAGCGGCTTCTTCGGGTTCTTCAACCGCGCGGGTCCGCCTGCACCCCCGCCGAAAGATCACCCGTCCGCACCGCCGAGCCCGCCGCCGTCGGACCCCGAGGCGGAGATGAAGAAGGAGGAAGTGATGTTAGCTGAGGTGCGTGTACCCGCTCACCGACGAGACGCGACGCTGATCGGCCGACCTTACAGCGCGGATGGAAGCCCGTGCTCCGCCGCCTCACCACGCGCAGGCGGCAGCCGCGCAAGGAAACGCCGAGCGCGGTCATTCACAACGCGGATATCACGGCGGAGGGTGACGGCGAGCCGGTCGAGGCGCCGGACCCGCGCGAGATGAGCGCGGACGCGATGGCGACGCCCGAGAGGCCGGTGCGCATTCTCCCTGTGCTGCTCGCATCCGCGGCTGCTGACGTGGGGTACCCACGCAGAGTTTGTTCAAGAAGGGCGGTAGCGTGTTGCTCGGCCGTAAGAGGTCGAAGAAGGAGGTCAAGGGGAAGAGTAGGGCTCCTGCAGTCGCCGAGGACGGTACTGTCGATACGGAGCCGCCCGCGGCCGAGGATGCGCCTGCCGAGGAGGGCGCGACGGCGTCTGCCTGAAGAAAGGATTGTCGGAGCTGCCGTAGTGACGAGCGTGTTGTATCAGTGTGTGCGCTACCCCTCTTTCCTCTCCTTTCCTCTCTCTAGGGTAAGGTACCCCGATCTTCATGACTGTATGCCCTTTCCTGCGTTCCCTCATTCTTACGATACATACCCCCCGAGTGTGATTTTCTTTGTATTTTTGTATCCTGTCGCGAGTTCCTCGTCGCTAATGCTTCATTTTCTATCGGTAATTCGTTCCCTCGACGGATTTGGACCGAACTGGCACAAACCGGGGATTGGCGACACCTCGCTCGGACGAGGCATCACCGTGACATGTGATCAGTGTTCTGTACAAGCCGGTATTTTTTTAAAGACGCGTAGTTGCGTAAGCTCGTTAGGCGCATTGTACGTTTGATGGACATTCTGTACTTATATCGCACTAGACGAGATGCTTGAGGTCTGCGTCGTCCGCCTATACGATAGCGCTGACGCCAACGACAAAGTTTTCCCCAAATAGCCAGGAACACAGGAACATAATACCCAGTTCCACCACTGTCAGATGGCATTCGTGGTGAGTACGAGAAGCAAGAGCGCAGAGCGGACGATAGAGATCTAGAGTACGGACAGCAGCGGGTGTATCGAATCGACAGCCATACATTCCACGTGTCAGTGAAAGCCGACCGCAGGGAAGGCGGGTTTTATAAAGACGACTACAAAAACACCAAGCAGCGCTCAGCCCGTCAGCTCGTCAGGCTGTGTTCCTACGGGGCGGCGCCGGCAACGGGTCTATAACGAGCTCGGGTGGGAGGTACTCCGCAACTGTCCCTTCGATGCCGGGCACGCGGTACGGCGCCGCAGCTAAAATTCTGACGGCTCCAATTTCCAAACTCTGACTACCACGTTCTCTATGGAACCACCATCGTCCGCCACTCTCTTTCGTCCCTAGTATCTCCTACCACGCTCATCCACATTTCAAAACTTCTCTGAGAATTAAGCCGTCCATGCCGTTCCAACAAGACAACGCTTGGCCCGCCGGTTTACTCACCATTTTCGACCACGCGCGCGCCAAGCACACGACGTTCGAAAAGCGCTACTATGGCCCCTACGACAAACTCTTAAACTACTGCTTTGGGGACACTTTTAAGTTCTACGTTGCTCCGCAGAGTCCTCCCAGGGATGACAGCCGCGATGCTGTCGACTTCATCGTCCTCCTGGTTGTGTTTGATACGAATGATCAACCTGTCCTTATCGCTGAAGTCAAGGACGACAGTTGGGCTCAGAAAGCAGAACTACGCTATCGTGCAGACAAACAGATGCGGGACTGGTACGCTCTGATGCTCGATGAATGCCCTCTTCCCCGTCTCTGGGGCCTCAGCCTGCTCGGTACATCCATGCGCGTCTATTGCGGCGAGACAACGTCATTAGATGTAACACCCCCGGCCGTTCCGCGCCCCGAGCCATCGACGCGCGTTCTCCCGCCAAGCTTCCTCGCAGGAGAGTGGGAGTTGGATGCTTTGTCGGATGAGGGTTTTGCGAAGGTGAAGGAAGTTGTTATGGACATCTTTATTCATACTGGTGGAATGTGAGATGGACGTCGGTTAGTAATCACTTATCCTATGCTTCGGCGATGCTAACCTTCCTACGAGGCTATGAATCGCAAGAAGGGCAGTCGAGATGCGTCGTGTGTACGATACGTTTGGATGTGTGAATCGAGGGGTCTGCTGTAGGGAATTATTGGTGCTTTCCACTCATAGTGAGCCTCCGATCTTTTGGCGTTCGCGTGTGTGAACTCACGCTCGGGAGGAGGGACCAAATCGGCGGGGGCTACAGAGTTCACGAGTAAGACCAAGGTGGTCATCCCTATGCTGCTCACTTCACAAGCATCTTTTGGCTCGTAAATGGGTTAGATGTTGGTCCAGTGGAGGATTCATCCACGCGAGTAGTCAAACATTCGGACGTAACTAGCGTAACTGGCCGCATCTTCGGCCACCCCGGGATGAAGCCCAGTTCCGAGCCACCAAGCTGCATCAAGCTCAAGACGGGGCTTCTCAGGATCCGGGTTCTCACTTGTGGAATGTCTCTCAGACAGCGCAGTTGCAGCGGCCACTAAACAGATGAACAGGCCACATCGTACCAGATCCTGGGATAAAGCTGTTTCTCTCTTCCTCTCGATAGTTATGATGCGAACGTTCAATAGCGGTTTTGGAGGCGTCCTAGGAACCATGTACTTGGTATCCAATGCACACAGCGGCCGTTGTTTAGCTGCGCAGACGAGACATCCGCCCACTCGTGCCAACTTCTGGAGGCTCTCATAGGGTACAGGCAGAATGGGCGGTGACACGCAAATCTTGTTTCATAGTTGAAAAATGCAGAATAACTTAACATAAGCCAGTCTTCCGACACAATCCCGGCCTCAAGAGCAGAAGGTAACGGTGTAGGCAGCCGAGCTTAAGCCCGGACAGGTCCTGAGCGCCGTCCCTAACGACTCATCATACGCGTAAACGTACGAGTCGAGACAACCGTTCGCTGCGGGATGACATCGACTACTGTGCTACCGATGGAGGCTTGTGGAAGTTACCTACTGAAATATGCATAGTCAAGGACTCAAGTGTTCGGGCAGGTCTCAATGGGATACAAGAGCTAGGATCAACCTGGCAGTCACACAAGCAGCCGACGATGTTATCGGCCGAGTCCTTCTAGGGTGCGGCAGGACCTACGAAGAAAATAAACAACCGAATGACACACACAGAACAATATGGACAGCGCACGGTTTGGCCTGAGATCGGCAGGCAGCCGGCCACGGGTGGCCGGCGGTTGGTATAATTGGTGCTATCTGAGATGGATGCTATGAACGTTTCTATCGGCACTATATAAGGATGACGGTCATGGTTCCGTACCGTCGTAGTTACCTTGACCACTAGGGATCGAATTGCTGTAACGTAGTACAAAGCGATTATTCTAGCGTGAGAGGAGGGCTAGAATACTATTCGCAATTCAGCGATAGAAACGCCAGTGCCGGCGGTTGCCAAGCACCCAAGGTCGCCGTTGCTGCCACTGGTAATGCAGGAGTTGGTGTTACTGGTCGTGTTGAGGTCGCGCCCCGTGCGGTGCTGGGAAAATATAAACGTTTTGCAAAGATCTACATCCGTTAATACATACCCAGATGTGACCGGCGGTCCAGTTTTCGAGAACATAGAATGTTATGCAAACGCAGGAAAATCGCTCCCAGACAGCAGCCCCAGCTAGTACGGCAGAAGCGGCGTTCAAGTCGGTGAAGAGCTGTAGGACACGTAAGAGAACAGCTTGACGGGTCTGAGTGACGGTGATACTCACGCCTGGCCAGACGGTGAGGAGCACTTGTTGACAACTGCGAAGCTACAACCGGCAAACGTTGTGGTGGCGAGCGCAACGAATCGGGTGAAGATCGCAATGGAAGAGTTCGTTTCGAAGGGAGCCAGTGTATCGAGAGAGCCCAAGAAGCTAGAACACTAGTAGAGTGTGGCAGAGGTGAGGGACGAGAGAATTGAAGAGGTCAGATGCAGCGTAACAGCTAAGACCACGCTGCTATTGCATTTGAAACGACATGGTATAGCATTTCTTTGTCGCATGCGTTACAACAATCGTGGGTCAGTCTGCGGTAGTGCGGCCAGCTGTACTCGCGTATAGGACTAGTACTGGTGTTGTTGCTCTGCGCAGTAGCCTTCCGCATAGGCCGGAATGCCACACTTTGACGGGATCGTGGAAGATACAGCCGGGCAGTCCGGTTGTCTGTCAGCAGATGAAGCGTAGAAGCTCAAGGAATGTGTACAGAGGCGATCTTGAGACCCAGGTGAAGGACGGACGTCGGCGCGAATGGCGAGGAAGGCTCTCGAAAGTGGTGGAAGGCCGGAGGGCATTCATTGACGCTGATCGGAGATCGATCACTCGAAAATATCTAGCAAGGGCGCGTCTGGCGCGTGCCCCGCCTTTCCTTTGCACACTCACCCTCCCAAGCTTCATCCTATCCTCTCGTCTAATTTCTTCCAAACCATGGCTGTCGTTGGTATCGATCTCGGCACTCTTCACAGCAAAGTGCGTCGTCGACTCGCCCCGGCGTCCCGGAAACTAACATTCGCCTCTTAGATCGGCGTCGCGCGACGTAAAGGCATCGATATTATCACCAACGAAGTGTCAAACCGTGCAACACCGTGAGTCCCCTGTCTTACTATCTACCGCGTTTCCAAGAGTCGTGGGAGTGGGTTCGGCACCGACGGGTGGTTTGCGTTCTCGGACGTCTTTCGCGCGTCAGCGTACGCGTTTTGCTCCTCGCCATGGGAAGCATATCCTAGGATCCCACCCTGAACCCCATGGATCAACACCGTCGCTTATGCGCACTATAGCAGCACGCTAAATCACTTCGCGCAGGTCTTTGGTAGCTTTCGGCCCCAAGCAGCGTGCGCTTGGTGAGGCCGCTAAGACGGGGGAGATCTCCAACTTCCGGAATACTATCGGGTCCCTCAAGCGCCTCATCGGTCGCACATTGCAGGACAAGGAGGTGCAGGAGGTCGAGACCAAATTCACTCACGCGAAGCTTGTCGATGTGAACGGCACGGTCGGTGTGGAGGTATGTTTACCCATTTCTTCTACTCGTGAGGAAGACTGAGCTTGCGTTGTCAGGTTACATACCAGGGGGAGAAGGCTACTTTTTCATCTACGCAAGTCCTCGCTATGTACCTTGGCAAGCTCCGCGACATCGCCACCGCAGAGATAAAAAATACTGTCTCTGATGTCGTCCTTGCCATTCCTGGGTGGTTTACGGACATCCAGCGCCGCGCAGTGCTCGACGCGGCCGCTATCGCCAACCTCAACCCTCTCCGCCTTATGAACGACACGACCGCAGTCGCTTTCGGCTACGGTATTACGAAGTCCGACCTTCCCGAAGACCCAGACAATGCCCGTCACGTCGTCTTCATCGACATGGGCCACTCTTCCCTCTCTGTCGCCGTTGCTGCCTTCTCTAAGGGCCAGTTGACGATCAAAGCGACCGCCTACGACCCGCATCTTGGCGGGCGCGACATCGACTACGCTCTTGTGCAGTACTTCGCCGAAGAGTTCAAGGGCAAATATAAGATCGATGTGTTGAGCAACCCCAAAGCGACGTTCCGCCTGTACGCGTCTGCTGAGAGGCTCAAGAAGATCCTTTCTGCCAATACTGAGGCGCCGCTTTCTGTCGAGTCCATCATGAACGACATCGACGCATCCTCAAAGCTCGGGCGCGAGGACTACGAGCAACTCATCTCTGGGGTCCTCGACCGCATTCCGCTTCCGCTTCAGCAGGCGCTCCAGGATTCAGGTCTTTCGCTCGAACAAATCGACGCGGTCGAGCTCGTCGGCGGCTCCACACGCATTCCGGCCGTGCGCGCAAAGATCCAGAGCGTGTTCGTCGGCAAGGCTCTTTCCACGACTCTCAATCAGGACGAGGCGTGTGCGCGCGGCGCCACGTTCACATGCGCGACGCTGTCGCCCGTCTTCCGCGTCAAGGAGTTTGCCAACCACGACACGACGCACTACCCGATCAAGGTTCAATGGGAGCCGACGCCGGGAGACGGAGAGGAGGAAACGGAGCTTGTCGTATTCCCGAAGCGCAACAACGTCCCATCGACGAAGGTCCTCACGTTCTACCGTAAGGAGGCGTTCGACCTCCAGGCACTGTACGCGGAGCCTGAATTGCTTCCCGGATCGATCAACCCCTGGATTGCGAGGGTGACCATCAAGGGCGTGCAGCCGAACGAAGCCGGCGACTTCTCGACAGTGAAGGTTAAGACGCGACTCAACGCGAATGGCATTCTCTCCTTTGAGGACGCGTACACGGAGACGGTCGAGGAGCGTGATGAGCCAGTGCCCGAGGGTGCCGAGGGCGAGGCGGCGGAGCCAAAGAAGAAGAAATACTCCAAGAAACACACGTTGCCGATTGTTGCAGGCTACGGTGGCACGCTAGAGTCGTCGGTGCTTAACGAGTTCAAGGAGAAGGAGCTACAGATGCACGAGAATGACAAACTCGTGCAGGACACCGAGGATCGGAAGAATGCGCTTGAGGAGTACATCTACGACGTCCGCGGTAAGCTCGACGAGCGCTACGCAGCGTTCGTCCAGCCGGAGGAAAAAGAGAAGCTTCTTGCCGAGCTCGCGCAGGAGGAGGACTGGCTGTACTCCGAGGATGGAGAGGACGCGCTCAAGTCGGCGTACGTCTCCCGCCTCGACGCGCTCAAGGCGCTCGGAGACCCAATCGTCACGCGCTGGCGTGAGTTCGAGGAGCGGCCGCGGGCGGCGGCGCGCCTGCGCGAGTCTGTCAACTACTACCAGAACGAAGCATCATCGCCGGACGACAAGTACGCGCACATCGACGAAAAGGATAGGCAGAGCGTGGTCGAGAAGGCGGTTACGATCCAGAAGTGGCTCGAGGACCAGTCCATCCGTCAGATGGAGCGTCCGAAGAACGTCGACGCCGTCCTCACATCTGCGCAGATCGAGCAGAAGCGCGACGAGCTCATCTTCTTCGCAACCCCGATCCTCTCCAGGCCGAAGCCGAAGCCCCCGAAGGTCGATGCGAACGCCGACACGCCGAAGAGCGGCCAGCAGACGCCGAACCCGCCACCGCAAGCAGAACAGCAACAGGAAGAGGCCTCGGCGAATGAGCCGACCGAGATGGACGTCGACTAAATGGCTACCACTGCTGTTATCGGGGCTGTGGGTTCTCATCTGGGGCATGAGAGATGTGGTTGTGGAGGTCTGTTCGATATACCTCGAGCATTGTAGCGCTAATGACTGGCTTAGTTGTGCATCTTTGGTGTTCGTAGACAATAGAAATCAATGTACCATTTCTGCCTGCTTGCACTCATGACTCGGAGCGAGGTCAAGCTGAGCTAAGTATCGCGTCGGCGTCGCGGCGTGGGTGGGGTTCCTTGCTTCTGCGAACCCACGTGAGGCGGCCTCGGGTACAAAAGAGCAAACGGGGACGAAGGGCGGGAAGGGTCGATACGGACTGTGTTCTCACATCAATGACGATGCGTCAGCTCCCCGACTACGATGACCTGCCCTCGTTCAGAGGCATTCCCGGCTGTGCGTGGGATGTATGGGGCAAGGGCGACGAACTTGGAACGGTGAACCTACTCACCAACACGGTGGTCCAGCAGGCCGCCCGCGAGGAGATCAGGTGGAGTGCTCGAGATGGTAGTCCACAGATCGATGACTGATTGGTGTATTGGATGTGCCCATGCACAGGACGGGAAAACGGGTCGCCGTCGACTTGTAAATGCCCTCTCGTCCGAATATCGCGCACCTCTGACATGTGTACTCCGCAGACCAGTGAATTTCTTCACTCAAGTTCGTCACATTGCACGGACACGTTTACATGCTGTACTGAGAGTAGATGTCATGCTAGCCCTTGTTCGGAAGACGGCCAGCGGAGATCACATCTTGGGTCAAGCCCTCCGACCGGCGAGATGAAGAGATCCGCATCGTCAGATGTTCAGACATCAACCAACATGCTTCGCTCACATTGTGTATAGAACACGCAGTCTAGTTCTCATTGGACCGGACTACTCCATTTTCCGCTACCCGGACATGGGGTGTTGTATCAGGGGTGAATGTGCCCTTCTTTTCGGTTCCGGCGTTACATTGAATTTTTGGTTGTAGCGTATCTTGCAGCACCGCACCTGTCGGCACTCTGAACATAAACGAACCTGGAAATGTCGATCCCAATACTATATGTCTCGGGATTCACGGTACATCCTTCGATACACACACTGATTAAGTTACAGGTACTAAAGTTTAAATGCACAGGCTGGGCCCAGCATGGTATCAGCGGCCGGGGTGTGCTTCTCGATGTCGCACGACACTACTCGATGGCTGGCAATACACCGCCGTATGATCCGTTTCGGCGATATGAGATATCGTCGGCTACGCTGGAAGCTTGTGCAAGAGACCAGGGAGTCGTCTTCCGACCCGGAGACATTCTACTCCTACGGACCGGCTTCCTCGAGAGGTACGCCAGAGCAGATGCAGTCAAGAGACGCGCTTTGGTGGAAGAAATAGGATTGTTTGTCTAAGAGGCAATAACAATCTCGTGCTTTATACCTCATCATCGTTTAGTGCAGGTCTGGCTCCGACTGACGACATGAAGCGCTTCCTCTGGTATGCTCCTTTGCGCATCGCGTCTCCAACCGTTTTTCCTCTAACAGGCTATACGAAGGAACAATCACTTCTCAGCTATTGCATCGGACAACCCGTCTGTTGAGGCGAGATAAAACAAATCATGTCGCGACAAGTGCAGCAGGGCTGACCGAAAGCTAGACCTCCCCCTTTCAGGACGATGCGTGCCTTCACATGGTATGTTAACCTATATTTGCAGTGATGTTTCGCCATTGACTTTTCAGATGATTGTACCGTACGCCCTACATGTTATGATCGTCGACAGCAGTCGTTGAATTCTCACATTAATCAGAATGTGGGGAATGCCAATCGGTTCGTGCAGACCTCTTACTATTGTGATTGCTCTAATATCGCCGTAGGCAAGCTGTTTAATTTAGACGTGCTATCAGAACACTGCGCGGAGGCAAGCCGATACACTTTCTTCTTTTCGTCATGGCCGATCAATGTGTAAGTTGGCTCAGTATATTGCCATAACCAATTGCTTACATTCATTTCAGCTTGGGGGGGGTGGCGAGCCCACCCAATGCCATGGTATGTCGTCATCGAGCCTTATTGGATGCAGTAGGTGTCCTGGTTGATATTGAACCGTGTCTAGGCAATTTTCTGAAGAACGGACCGGCAACTCGGCTCAGGCGATTCTGCATGTTATCGCAGACCCGGGTGTTTACAGCCATTTCACAATACGTGTACACTCAATGCGTTGTCTGAAGACTCCGTGAATATTAGTGTGATGAATCTGTGCTCTTGCGATCCTGCCACAGAACGTGTCATCCCCGCCAAAAGTTGTAAGCGTGTAGGCTTGCTGGTGCACCTTGTATCGACACGCTAACGGAACGAGAACCCAACTCCACCGCGTGGACGGACAACAAGCGCGCGTGAGCAGTATAAGTATCCCCTGGTGTTCAGAGAGGTGTAGGTCAGGACATGTCGTCCAACTATAGTCTCCTCGACATTCCCGCCTTTTCTGTTCCTTCACAAGGCATCATGTCTACGATCAACCCTGCCCTCATTCAAGCTCAAGGTCGGCCAAGAACTGCGCGCAACCACATTGCATGCTTCTCTTGCAAGACTGCCAAAAGAAAATGCGCTGCACTCTACGATAACTATGGTTTTCCAAAGCCAGAGCCGTGTGAGTATGTGTCAAGAACTCCTGCTTATGATACGATAGTCATGCTTAGAACCCCAACAGGAGCTGTAACGAGCGCGGCACGTTGTGTATCTTCCCTGCAACCAATCAGCGGGGTAGGCGGACGGACCGTGAAGGCATTGTGCCGCGCAAAATCCAGCAGGGTTATCAACAGCAATTGTCTGGTAAGACAAGGCACAATGACATCAATGGATTCGATGCAGCCACCCAGCTTGAAGAGCTGAAAGTGGTACAATGGTGACTACCTCTAAAACTGGTAAGTTGGCCTGTGTGGTGACACAGAAGCAAGGAGGCAAGGGAATTGGATCTAACTCTTTGAGGTAACCAACCTCGATGAGTTAGATCCAATTCCCTTGCTTCGTTGCTTGGGTGCTACCAACACTTGAAAATACCATTTGTGCTGTCTGCATACTTACTACTACTTTCTGACACAGATGTAGTGCTCGTGCTTTCATTCTGCCTCAAGGCTGGCATTGTCATTTGTTACACCATAGTGACATAGGAGGTTCTTGCCAGGTTTCCTATGTTTAACAATTTCGGGGTGTCAACATGGTAATATGGGCACAAGCATATCATACATCTACAGTGGCCCATCCAATATGGGGAAGGCAAACAAGGTGTGATATTGAGCAGGTTAAGATATTGCACACAGAAACATAACAATAGCATGGCAGTGATAAAACACAGCTAGCATGTACATATACAGTGGTAGCAACATATACTGGAGCAATGCATGTAACGACAGAGAGAATGCCAGGAAGCAGAAACGAGAGGGGCATATTCACCGCCGCACCTTGGTGCCCATCGTGCGCGGAGAGCGCCGTACCTCATCTTGTGCGGCAGCGGCAGCACGAGTCACACGTGAAGGTTTGGCCACCTCTCCGTTGTTCGTCGCCCGTGTGCCCCGCTTGGGCTTCGTCCCTGGCGCATTTTCATCGTTCTCATAAACCTCCATGCGCCCCCGCTTTACCGACGGCGTCGATTCATTCCGCTCTTCCACCTCATTGATAACCTCCATGGCGTCGTTGGCCCCACCACCTACGCCGTTCGTGGCGCGCGGACGTTTGCCGTTCGACACACCAGAACTCTCGGGGTCAGGCAAATTACCAGACGCACGGATCTGTGCCTCGGCGGTCCGTGCGAGGACCTGGCTACGGCGCTCGAGGCCTGCACGCACAGCTTGAGAGGTGGGCGGTGGGGGTGGTGGAGGGGCGAGAGAGCCTTCGGAGGGGAAAGAAGATACCATCGAGATGTCTTCGGATATGCCTGCAAAGGACACGGCGCTGTGCTGTGAAAACTCTTCTGGCACTTCGTCGATGCACGTGTTGATCAGCCAAGGGTGGCCGAGAGCATCGGTCAAGGACATGCGCGACGCCGGGTTCGTGTCTAAAAGCTTCTTGATAAAATCGAAGGCTGCAGCAGCGTTAGTGGCGGACAGAAGTATGAGCAAACGATGCGTACACTCAGGACTGGTGCCCTTCCGACGAAGTGAGTTCCAGTCAACGGAGCGTTCAGCGATCCGCTGCCGAATTTCCAGCAAATCATTCTCAAAGAAGGGGGCAGAATTCGCGATCCTCAAAGAGCGTAAGTCAGGATACGCAACAGCACGAGTACAGGCTTACATGCTGTAGACGATGACACCAACACTGAAGCTGTCGACCTTCTGGTCATAGCCTCCACCGGGTGGAGTATTCACGACCTCGGGGGCAAGATAGCTTGGGGTCCCACACATTGTCTGTGGCACTCCGGTCAGAGAGAGTAAGTACGTAAGTAAACGCCTGGACGCGTACTCGAAGCATGGTAAGCTGGTCCACGACCTTGGCCAAGCCGAAGTCAGCAACCTTGGCCACCGGAGGGTTATCCTTAGTCAAAAGAATGTTCTCTGGCTTGAGGTCGCGATGCGTAATGCCCTTCGAATGGATATACTGTCGTCGATGGTCAGAGGCGTTCACGGGCAAGAGCTCGAACCAACTCACTGCCAATGCTTCGCAGATCTGCCTTGCGATGTGCTTGGACAGATTTTCAGCTGTGCCAATGTGAGCAGGCGTCTATCTCGAGGACGGGCGATAAGCTCACGAAGGCCATCTCGAGTAACAATGAAGTCGAGAAGGTCGCCGCCCTCAACAAGCTCCAGGACAAGGTCTGCGGGAAGGTCGGCTGATTCAGCCATAGGCATACGGCGGAACTGGCTCACAGATGTTTTCATCGCCATCCTCATGAAATTGCTCCTTCAAGCGACAGATATTTGGGTGATGGAGAGACTCTAGAATAAGAATCTCACGCTTGAACGCGTTTACTTTCGTCTCATCGTTGCCGCGAATCTTGCTGCCATGGATGATCTTGACCGCGTAAAACCGTCCTGTCGGACGATGAACAGCTTTCATGACTGTCGCGAAAGAACCCTTTCCGAGCTCATGGGTAATGTCGTATTCGGCGTTGATACCGCGCGTCCTACGGTTGCCGGTTAAGACGCGAAAGATGTAACGATAATCCTCTGTCTTGTTAGCCTGCTCCATAGGCGTGCCAAACGCGACTTCGTTGCCATCTCGAAGGACTTTGGTATGACCTTTTTTCACTCGCTCACCATTAATCTGCCACTATACTCAGAGAGAGAGGATAAAGAAGCAAATAAGCACGCACCCAAGTCCCATTGGTGGAAGTGTCATGAACCGTGAACACAGCGTTTTCGTCATCCCTCCCATCCCATTCTAGTACACAATGATGGAAGCCTGCCCAAAGTCAGTACCTATCCTACCAGTGATCTCCACTACGCACTGATTTTCAAGCCCGGAAAGCGGATGTCGTTGTTGTGGCCACGTCCCACAGTGTAGCGCAGCTTGTTTCGGAGAAGATCAATGCGCGTTAAGCCTGCTACCGCGCTACATGGATGGAATGTCGCGTAAGCGTTCGAGTCGATGGCCTGATACGTCGACGCCGGGCCAGGTAGATCGGGCTGTGTTGCCAGCTGTGTCGCTTGCTGGCTCTCCTGGACGTAATCTTCCATCATCTGGGGAGGGTTCATGTTGAAGAGAGGAACCGGGGAACTTGCCGGGGAAGTTGAAACGCGCTGCTAGGGAGTCGCCAAGGAATCACCGAGCTTTTATGCTTCTTCAAGCAGGTCTCGGAGACAGTGGCTACAGAAGGCGCGTTGTGGTGGTCGTGGACAAAGAAGCACGCCACGCTTAATTACTGTATTGTTTGGTCGTGCACGGCCACCCGCTTTACCTTCCCACGTGTTCGTTCGCGTTGTGCGGTTGTGCTTTGAGGCGATTTGACCACGCACGGCCACCGCCTCTCGAAAACCCACCCCAGAGAAAGACTGCACATTTCACAGCGTGATGTTAGACCGTCAGACGGGAAAAGAGGGAGCGTTGGAAACCTCTCATCCCCCTTATATTTCCAGACTCGCTGCCCCAATACTAGCCGTGCTCCGCTTTGACCAGTACCAATAACAGCGCAGGCTCCGGATAGCGATTCATCGCGTGGCTAATCAATTTCACAGCTGCGGTGAGCGGGATTCACGAGACGCCTTCTCCCCTTCACCGCCCAACTCGACGCCTGTGGCCAAGCTTCTGCAACTTGCCACTTATGTAGACAATACTAATCGCGATCACGTGGTATACATATCGGTCCGACGAAGCGTGCTCGCCCCGAAACGGCATATAGTCACGAACTGTTCAACAAACGAACATGCGCACGCCCCTGAGCCGTCTTCGCTTTGTGGCACCCACCATTTCCATAAACGACGAACAATGGACGTTCTCTTTCGCCAATCGTCATCTATGGTTGAAACCCAGGATGTCACCCAGGATCCCGAACCGGCGACGAATCGCCCACCACGCGACTGCTTTGGCGCACTGATGCCTTTCAGCTCGCGAGCGGAGCGATTTGAATTTAGCAAGGCGAAGCGTCGGTACACGATCGGGCGAGGCACACATAACGATTTCGTGCTTGACGATCTCGGTGTCAGTGCGTGCTGGTGCTCGTCTCTTGGCGTCGCGATCGCCCTTGACCGTCCGGACCAGGTAACACGCACTGCCGAATCGAGTGGAATGGGAAGGAGAGAGAAGAGGGCGTGGTCACTATCACCGACTCTTCGTCCAACGGGACATGGGTATGTACTGTTATTCATTTCCTAGGCTTGTGTTTATTTCGTCGAGGTAGGTTCGAGGAGAGAAGCTCTCCAAGGTATCGCGTATGCTACGCGAAGGATGTGAAGTTGTCTTGCCAATCCTTAGCCACGGGAATCGCCACTTTATCTTCCGGTCTAATCTCTTGACCGTCGTGGAGCCCTACTACGACCTAATGCCCGATGTGCTCGGCTCCGGTGCATACGCAACAGTATATCGCGCGATCTGCAAAAGAACCAGCGAGGACATTGCCATCAAATCCATCACCTGCGAGAAAAACCTGCTCAGGAGCGACTGTGAGGAACGCCGAAGATTGTTTCGCGAGATTGAAATTATGCTGGATCTGTCCCATCCTAACATCGTCTCTTTGCGCGAGTATTTCGTAGATGAAGACGCTAACAAAGTTTGTAAGTGTCTTCTTCCGGCGCATGCTTTATTCGGTCCGGTTAAGCCTGGCCTGCAACAGATCTAGCGCTTGAATATATGAAGGGGGGAACACTCTTGACGCGCGTTCAAGAGAGCAACCAGGGCATCGGTGCGGTTGATGTTGCACAACGTATACTTCATAATTGCCTACTTACGCTGGCGCATCCATCCAGGTGAAGCAATGGCAAAATATTTCACTCGTCAGATGATTGACGCACTCGCAGTACGTGGGCGGTTGTACACAAAGAGCATACGGCGAAGACTGATGTCCCTTGCACAGTATATCCACGGGAAGGATATCGCGCATCGAGATCTAAAACCGGAGAACATGCTTCTGACGCTAGATGACCCACCTATTCTCAAGGTCGCCGACTTCGGCGTCTCCAAGAGGAAGCAACTCGAGGTCATCAGTCATCCCTTCATTTAGTGTCGCGCTGATTGTGTCTATCTACAGACAATTGTCGGTACACCTGAATACCTCGCGCCCGAGATCACACGTCGGCCACACGATATGCCATACGGCAAAGTAGTCGATAGCTTCAGCGTTGGCGTCATCGTGTTCGCAATGTGTGTCTGCGAAATCACTTCGTAACCTGAGCTGACCGGCCCGCATTGCAGGTTGACTAACTGCGCTGCTTTCTTTGAGGCGGAAGCCGACAGGAGGCTTTCGATCCAGGAACGTATTGAGAAGCGGCAATCTTGCCTTCCCTTTCTAGATACGAAGCAACTGACGCCAGAGTGTGAGCTCTAGCCGCCTGTTGCTCACGAAAGGAGCAGGCTTAACGCGTTAGTTCCCAGGTAAAGACTTCGTCAAGCGTCTACTCGACGAGAATCCGGAAACACGCATGACCATGTGTGAGGCGCGCGTACATGCTTGGTTAGCCGAACCGGTGGACACCTACCCATCTCCTCCTTCCCCTGTTGCGGCCCCGGAAACCCTTCTCCCACCTGAGGGCGTCTCGGTCGACATAGCTGATGTCACCGAACCTGCCCCCGCCACCGTTTTGGCCACCTCTCACCCCAGAGACTTCTCCGTCCACGTGGCCGACTGCGCTGATGCATCTCAGATGAGTATCATAGAGCAGGGCGAACCCCTGCAGCACGCACGCAATTACAACCGTCCAATAGACACGTCGATGGTGTCCACCAGGAGCGGGGCCGGCGCACCCGTGCTAACGCCGATGCCCGTATCACAGAGCAAGCGCAAGCGGTCGCCATCGACGGAGCGCGAGGATGAAAGTGAAGTGGGAGAAGGCAGGTGCTTGAAAAAAGTGAGGCCTCTCCGGGATCGCAGCGCGGGCGGCGTAACGGAAGCAGCCGCGGACATCTTTGAGGAGCGGAGGTCGGTGGAGGGTCGGTTGGGGAAGTCGAGCTGCCAGCGCAGCGATCCTCAGCCGTATCCAAAGGTCGTGTCGAAAGATCACTTGACGAGGGGCCAGGACGTGAGCTCAAAGGTTTCTGAGAGCGAGAAGGTGAGACCGTGACGAGTTCAAAACGTCAAAAGTGGATTTGCTTTGCTATCGCTGCTGTGCTATGCTTTAACTTGCTATACACCATGATTATCCTGTATGTATGCTACCGAACACGACGCCTGTGTGACTCTAGACACAGACGTGCAAGAGGAAGTTACCAGATAGCCGTCAAAATGCGCAGATGATCATGTCAAAATCACCGTGCTCTTCGTCCTTACGGTTCAAGAATCCTCCCTGGGCAAACAGTGAGCGATCTATGGCGGTCATATTGACTGACGGGGACGGAGAGACTTACGTTGTGCATAAGAATGCAGTCTTCCCCGATCTCAAAGCGTACTCTTCCGGGATCGTCACCGAGTACACTATCGGGAACACACTGGTAGGACGCGATGTACGGAGCGTATATGACAAGCGCTTCCCCGTCTGTTGTGTACTTTCCGTAGATAGTCTCGCCGTAGCACACTACCCAGTCGATTTCCGGGTCATCTTCGTCGTCACTTGAATACGCTGACTCGGCCGCGGCAATCCTAGCAGGATGATAATCATTGACTTGCAGCTTCCATTCACCATTCCTGAGGATGGGATGGGCATACGGGAGAGCACGGCAGCCGTAGTAGCTGAGCTTGATGTCAGGATAGTGGAAGATGTGCGCGTTATCAGGTCCCCAACTTTCCCAAGAGAAGCGGCGAGATGGCCCGGAACAAGCAAGCGAGAGCAAGGCTTGAGCAGGGACGAGCATCTCAAACCAAGTGTCTTCGTCGTCATCGTCATCGTGCATATGAACGCGTACGAGAGTGGCATCCGGCTCGTTGTAAAAGTGCCCGTCACAGGGAGGCATGCGACTGCATGGCACTTGTTGATCAAACTCGTCTTGGAGAGACACGAATGAGTACTTTCTACAGACATTAATA
This sequence comes from Vararia minispora EC-137, assembly GCA_022160365.1. NCBI lineage: Eukaryota > Fungi > Basidiomycota > Agaricomycetes > Russulales > Lachnocladiaceae > Vararia > Vararia minispora. The sequence goes on from MU273538.1 coordinate 87,394, forward strand.
TTAAGTGCTATGATTTACACCACCATTACCATGAACACTTACAAAGGAGGAAGTTCGAATTCCGCAATCAGAGCAAATACACAAGGAACTTCGTTTGTGCAGACGAAAAGGTTGAGTGTCGTTGGTTCGGCGGCTTCTTCCAGTACGACCAAGTGTTCTGCCCCGATCAACAAGAAATCGTTTTCTAACAAGCTGGGAGGAGAAACCTTCCTATTCGTTAACACCGAATCCTCAGAATGTGCGTGAAGTAATCTCACTGTCGTCAGGGACTGTGTAGCCCAGTTCCAAACTTTGAACTGAAATGGAATGTTCTTGGTGCCCAAGGGAGCATTGTCCTTCAGAACCGATGGGTCGTAGGCGTCGAAAACGAGTTTGTCGTTCCAAAGCTTGACCTCGGAAATGTTAGACAGACCGGCCGACACGACCACACTCGCGCGCGGATGGAGCTCTCTCGTCGATAGCTGAAGGGGGATTAGGCGCGTACGGCCTTTCGAGTCCCTGTCCATAAGGATACGCAGGTTCTGTGAAGGGTCTTCGATGCTTCTCTCGCAGTTTCTCGGGTAATTCACGAGCCAGCATTTATTGACAATGTGGCGCAACATGGAAGGGATTTGAATTACCGACCGGGCGCGTGTTTTGCGATCCTTAGAGTAGAAAATGACGACGGTTTGCGAGAGATGGTACGACTCATCCGCTTGGACACGGAAAAGAAGCATTTGAGTCCAATGGAGGGTGCGCCATAAGGCATTGTAGGCCGTGATACATGTCAATCGAATGACCAACAAAGATGGGCTAGCTGGATTGTCACGCAATCCGCTCTCTTCGAGTAGTACATGATATAGAACCAGTGGATTTTGTTTCACGATGGTTCGGAGTGTGTGGCATACCTGCAAAGTCCTTATGTTAATCCCTTTCAAGGAGAATATAGGCCTTCCGGCATACACACCAAGCTACAGGTCAAGAGATCCTTGCAGGACAGGAACGAAAGAATACCAGTGATGAGCTCAATTGGGAGGGAAAGTAACGGCATAGTTCTAGATTCGAGATGAGGGTAAGCGCAGGTGGGATTTGAGGTCGTAAGAAGTAAAGTGCGTCGTGCAGTCGACTCGGGGTTTGCGGCACCAACGGTGAAAGGCGCAGAGGGTGAAAGGGACCTAACCCTGGGATAGGGCCTGCGACGACCTTTGGAAGGAGGAAGGCACAACAATCGATAGGCGAGAGGATCAAGTGAAGATCTGCAAGGTTTTTCCCGTGGATTCGCAAATGGTCGGGATGCAGAGGTCGTCGACGCAGAACAGAGGAACCAGGAAACCAAGTTTCCATATACGCCGAATTCTCGTGCCCGTCCAGCAAGCCATCTAGATCTAAGCCTCCTTCATCTTTCCACGTCATCCGGGTAAGAAATGTGTTGAGATGGAAATCATACGGCCAGTTCGAAATGAGGGAAAGAGAAAGACGTGTAGCCCAGTCAAACCACCCCGCCGGAAGCTGAAAGGTAAACGAAAACGAAAACGCGGCAAGACCATCTTCACCCTGAGGCCGGCCCGGCGAGCCCGCGAGCCAGCCGGGAGGAGGAGGCGTCTCGGCCGCGTGGCGCTAGCCACGTGCCCCGTCTCTGTTTGTCGTAGCCTACCTTGAATGTATGCGCGCCGCGAGCTGCTTTCTTCGCATCCGCTCATCGCGTCGCCCATCATCACCGACGGCTCGCGCGCGCTCCTTCTGTACGCGTACCGTGACAATCGTGGTGGGAGGCTGTGGATCCAGACAGATTCAGACACAGCTGACAGCGTGCGCTTACGTGTCTTCGCACGTTGCCTTCAGCCCTTCGTCACCCCTTTTCCCCGTCTCCGCCGTCCATAGCCTTACGCACGGGCCTGCTGATTTCTTCCACGAGCTGTGAGCGGAAACTCGAGATGGTGCTGCACGTGCGGGTGTGTAACGAAAGCGCCCAAGCTCGGCACCGGGCTTTGCGGTGTCGCCTGACGTCGCGAGTTTTTATTACTGTAGCCGTTCCGTCGCATGATTCTGACGACCAGCCAGCATCGAAAACGACAAAAATACAGGGCCAGTCGATTATTAGGTGCGCAATGTACGGCCTACGAGTATTTTTTTCCCTCCTGCCTTTTCCACGAAGCACGCCGGTGTGCCCAATAAGAAAACCAATCGCGATTACCAGCCGTGGTTCTTGCGTTGACGCCCGGCGCCTGGACCTGGATCTATTTTCAGCTGGAAAGCTTATCATAACGTCCTCACCTTCCATCAACATCACTAGCGACGAGGCGGAGCGCAAGTCTTCATTTCTGCCATGCCTGAATGCTATACAAAACCACGAAAGCATGTCTTGAGGATTCCGCGGGTTCGGACCAGGGGTTTGCTCAGCCATTGACATCCTGCGCAGAGCGCCTCGCTCCTGGAGATCATTTTGAGAAGGTGGGCTTGAGCGAGCTCGCAGGTGCAATGTGAAAGACTATGTGATGCCGCACATAGCCCGTGCTCCCGTGCATTCGAACGTCTGGTTGGTCGCCACTCGGTATCCGCTTCAACTTGGCATCGTACCACTTACGATATTAGATCGTCGACAAGGCAAGATGCTCTCCCACGTCGGCTGTGCTTTAGATGTGCACAACTGTAGTACCCTGACAGCTGAATGTCTTCCGCTGTATTTAAAGCCTACCAGGGCATATATGCACTCTCCTAGCTCCTCAAACTCCTGCCCACCACTTGCACACAGTTCCCTGGTTGAATCTCGACTATGGACGGCATCGAGGACGGTTCGACATCTGCTTGACTAGTGCCGAATATCACTTGAATGACCTGCTACTAGTAGGACGTACCGACAATGCAAGCCTCATAAGGAGCGGATGCTTCATTCACCCTGCAGACAAGTTCTGGTCCATGTACCTCGCGGACGCAGATAAATGTGACAAGGCATTGCTAGAGAACTGGAAAGGCGACACAGACGGTATTCTGATCTTTGTAGGATCTGTTTCCTGAGCCGCAATAACTATCAGCACTGACATGCTCGTCAGACTGGTCTTTTTGCAGCGGTGGTCGCCACATTCGTCGTGGACAGCTACAAAACCCTCCAGCCCGGTACCGGCGGAGAAACTGCGGCGGTGTTCGCGCTTATGGCCGAACGACTCAATCTCGTCGCCAATAGATCCGACTTGACACAGCTACCGCTATCACAGCCCCCTCTTGCGAGCGCTGAACGGGTCAATATCCTGTGGTTTTCCAGTCTATTTATTACTCTTATATGCGCTCTATCCGCGACTTTGGCGCAGCAATGGAGCCGCCGATATATTCTAGCTGTTCAACGTCACGGTCCGCCACATGTCCGCGGTCCAGTCCGCACGCTCCTCTTCGACGGCCTCAATCGGTTTAGATTTGACAACGTCCTAGTGTGCATCATTTCGCTGCTTCATTTAGCAGTTGCACTCTTCCTTTGTGGACTAGTCGACTTCCTGTTCGCGATCAACCAAAAGGTCGCATGCTCAATAGCTAGTCTCAGTGCTGCAACCGTGGCCGCTTATGCTGTTCTGAGCAGTATCCCTGTTGTCTTCATCGATTGCCCATACGGAACCCCTCTCACCCCTGTTTTGCGACGTCTCTCCACAATCTTTCTTTTCTTATCATCCGCCTTTATGATCTCGGCTGTAGGTGCGCGTCGGTGGCGCGGCCAACTTTCAAGTCCGTCATTCGTACAACATCCAATGAAGTGGATATCTCTCCGCGTGCACGGCTGCCTCAAGAGTATGACACGTAGTCGGCGTTCGGCGTTAAAGGAACAGGCTATGTGCTTCTCCGTTAGCAGAGCTCGGCGCGCCATTCACTGGACCCTCAAAAACGTCGACGAAGACCACGAGCTTGAGTCCTTCCTAGACTCGATACCCGGCTTTCTAGCTGGCCTCCATGATTTGAACGAATCACAAGGCCGGGAGAAGGACAGCGAAGTCGCTTCGTACCTTGTCTACGACGAGAGCATGATAACGCGTCTGTTCGACCTCCTCTCTTCTCGGGCGGGTAATACCCACTGTCACACATCCGACGCTCCTGACCTGCGCCGTCTTCGAATATGCGTGCGTGCTTTCCGTCATTTAACCCACGGCGTCCTCAGCCGCGGAGCACGACACCCGACATACGCAGCCGAGCACCTGAAAATCGCCCTCGCACGAGCCGTTCGCGATCTTGGTCCCCTTGTTGTTAGCCAGGACTCTTTCATTGCCCTCCAGGCGTGCTGCGCACTTGCGTCGCTCGCCAACGATCTCTTAGGCGCGCTCGAGCGCCAAAAATCCCAGCCTGAAGCGGGCTTCCCGCTCGACGGGGCGAATCACACTGCGATGCTTGCGATGATCTTCAGCACACCTGGAATCGACTTTGTCGCCCCCTATAGATTCGCCCGCGCAGACGCATACGAAACGGCAATCGCGGACGGCCATCTATGCTGCCTGCTCTTCATCACCCGGCGCGCACTCCCACTTGCTGCCTCCGTCCCCTCTTCGCACTTTCAGACAGTCCTTGACACAGTCGCTGGACTCGGCTTGAAGCGCGCGCACGTCGCTCGTGCGTCAGCGATGCTCGTATCGGAGCTTGGTCGCGCGCTCGACGATATCTCATCAATGTGGGCCAAATTGAGCACCGCGAAGGGCGACGCGACAGTCCGGGAATCGGTGCGCAAGCTTCACATGGCGCTGCTGGTCATTGCGGCGGGGTTTCCAGGTCTGCTGGGGTCCAGCGTCGCCGCTATCAAATACAGCCAGGGTATAGAGTCTGGACTATATCGCTATGGAATGCCTATGTAGAGTCGTGTATCAAGAGACGACGAGGCGGGAGCGAAATCGCCTGTCGCCGCTTAAAATTACCTGGAATGTTTTGTTTTATTATCAATTGCATTGAAATGCTCATAACTAGGGTATTCCTTGGCTCGACACAGTGGAATTCAGGTAGGCCGGCGAGCGCCTTGTGGACTGTGATGGGTCTTCGCTCTAATTTCCCGTCTCGCAGTGTAGTCGGGTCGGCTTGTCAGCGAGCGCATACATGGAATACTGAACGCGAAGCCTGAAGATAAATGGAAGGCCACAAGCTCAGCTCAGCTCAGCTCAGCTCAGCTCAGCTTGCTTGGGCTCGTTGAGCAGTAACCTGTATCCTTGTGCCGACCGTTGCGGACATTCCGTACCAAAAATCTCTTGCAGCTCCGAGATACCCAACAACATCTTGTAATCTCTGGGAAACATATCTGCTTTCCCTAAAATGCGGCTAATCCCCGCCTGCGCCCGTCGAATTCCGGAACAAAGTCCATACATCGCCATCAGCTAAGAGCACTAAACCAACCGCCGAACAACGGTGCATTCCAAGATAGCAACAGAGAGATGAGGAGACGAGCGTGAGTGCGTACATAAACGCGACAAGAGATCGAAACGAGAGGCGATGCTGCAGGGTGCTGTAGGCAAGAAGTGAGCCCGCAAAGGCGGGGGGGTACGGGTGAGGAAGGTGTAGATATGCGGGAGTTGGGTGCAAGGCGGGAAAAGGGTCGGGAGGGAATGCATGAGTTGATCGACGAACAAACTCAAGCATAGACAACGAAGAAGGGTCGTTGTAGTATCATGAAAGCATCATAAAGCTTGTCAGCAGGCCGCCAAGGAGCACGAGGCCCGAAACAGCATACATTGGGGCTGCGCCGCCGCTGCTGTTTGATCCAGAGCTCGAGCCGGACGCTGCCAATGCCCATCAGGCCATTTAGCCGCATTGTGGAGACGAGGTGAGAGCTCACAAGCTGTAGGTAATCCGGGCTGATTTGATACGCGCGCGGAGCCAGTCGGAGTGGTGGGTGTACCTATGGAGGGAAAAGTACGCGTCACTGTGCTATCCGAAGATGCTGGGGATTGAGAGGAAGCGGAGAGCGATCCAGAGGACCCGGACGCGGAGACGGATGAGAAGGCCGGTGGCACGCTGGACGGCATCACTGAGATAGTAGACGACGCAGAGGACGGACCTGCACGGCTTTAGCCGCCTCGTGGAGCCCACACGGAAGGAGGGTGGAGGAGGGCGGCGTGGAGAGGAACGGGAGACGTACCAGATGAACCACCCGCAGCATTAGAAAGTTCTGCAAAACCAACCGCGGCCGGGTTTGCTCTGAACACGGTGTACACGTTTTTCTGCGCGTACGCACGTGAACGGAAACGTGAGTGTGAGAACTATAAGGAACATACGAGGAACGTGTCGCCAACAATCCAAGATGGCGTGCCGCTGCCGATACTTGCGCCTTGAGTAACGTCGAACAAGGCGCCCATGCAGAACCCCCGCGCGATCTCGCCAAGATTCATGTCAGCTGGGTTGATCGGCCAAGACTTGCCTCCGAACGAGAGCGACGCGCTTAGATTCGTTTGGCATGCTATAAAGGCATGGTCATCAGCACACGAGAAGGATAAGCCAGAGCCAAGGCGCGAATGATGCATGGAGAGAAACACGCACGGAATGCCCAGAAGCCTTGGGATTGGCCTGTCAGTGCCTGCGCACCATTAACTTGCTGCCAGAAGTTCTGGACGGCTGTCGTGGGGCCACCAAGGAGCGTCGTGCCAGTGTCAATGGCTGCAAGATTTGACGAGCCGAGAGCAACCGAGTTGCCATTCAGGCTGAGGGCTGCAATCCGTGGATTAGACTGACAGCAACCCGATGGTATCCGACGGCGCTTAACATACAGGATACTTGCTGCAGCCAGAACGATTGCGTCGAGCCAGGCAAATTTATGAACTCAATGTTGCCAGTGAAAAACGTTGAGTTGCTCCCGCCGAGTGTGAAGACGCCTCCAGGGTCCGTCTCTTGGGTCGATGTTGCGGTATCGAGGAAGCGCGTGAGAAAGAAGCCGAATTCGGGGCTTGATAGCTGGTTGCCCTGTACAAGTGTCTCCCAGAAGGGGGTCGCGCCGCTCGCGGCGAGGCTGTCAAATGCGAGGCCCATGATCCCCGCGAGCTTTCCATCGACGAGCCCGGACGTCATGTCGCTCACCGCCACAAAGATCTGGTTCGAGACAGTGTATGGTCCCATAGAGACGGTATCCTGAGCGAGAGTGCCCGAGGCTGAGCCAGAGCCATAAGAGAGGGTGACGGCGTTGGAGGATGTTTGGAGTGAGCTCGACGTGAGCTGAAGCAAGGGAGTGCCGCTGGGGCAGGTCCGGCACTGTGATGAAGCAAACCAAAGATCACTCGAGCCAGTATCAAGCACAACATTAAATGTCTGTGACCTATGATATCGTCAGTTGTACAATCCCTAACAGCGATGACTACGGCGTACGGAGTGCCAACGGAGACCTGAGCGAAGTAACTGACATCGCCGCCCTGAGTGATGACGATGGTGAAAATAGTTTAGGACTTAGACGCGACGCGGCAACGCACCTGGTTACCAACGGTGATGTCGGTCTGCGTCGCTCTCCTCTGAACCTGGTCCGGTGTCACGAATCCGTACTTGAGCCTCAACGAGTCCTTGGCCGCTACGAGACGATCCATGTCGATGAAACCCGACGCTGTGCGAAATGGTGCGCGGCGGATGAGTGGAACATGATGGACGTTCGATGCGGGCTGCGGGCTGGGCGCGGCGGCCACCAGGGCCGGTAGAAGAGAGAGGACCCAGTACATAGCGTCGTCGGCCCTGTCGTTGTCGAAAAGAAAGGGGAATCCATGTGGGGAGGACCTTCAGTCTTCTTATGATCTCGCTTTCAGGTCCGTCCTGCGTTCCTGCTCACACGCCTCTCATTCGCGGCTGCGCCTCGCTGCACTTGGCAGACAACATCCGTATTTCCCTTCTTCATTTGTATCATTCTCGTCGCATCACCACGAGCACGGTATCTACAAGCATCCTTCAACCCTCAAGTCGCGTCTCCCGCCGGTTATGAATGGCTTCTACATTTCGGCTTCTGTTCAAGACCTCAGTCACCAGTATAACAGATCCGACTTTGAAACACGACGAGCCGCAGCACTGACAAACTATCTGTGGACGCCTTAAGGCGCCCCGGCATTCCACCGGCACGTTCAAGAGGCCCTATGGCGAAATGGGTGGGAAAGGCCCTCTTCGTCCGCAGCATCTTCGCAGGAGAGCGAGCTATTCCTGTGCAACAGACGTTCAGCGAGCTATTCTGGTGCAGAATCTCGAGGATAGTGTCAGCTTACCAGGCGAGGGCCCCGTGGTTCCAGGCCAGTAGGGAGAAGGGGATCAGCTGCGGCAGTGTCGGAGGCAATTGTCATTGTCATTGCAATCAATACGGACATCGGCCGGGACAGGGTACCGACTTTGAGCCTCAGCTTAGATCACGAAAGCTGGCTTGGCAGCGTCGAGCCATGAAGCTCTCCAGCGAGTGTTCTGGTTCCAATCAAGCGATGGATCCGGCCGGACAGCCGTCGCACACGTCAGGGAGCGGAAAGGCGTCCCGCACCTGCAGAAAACGCTTTCCTCATCTCAAAGCAGGGCTGGGGGCTCGCAGCAGATCACTGTATTATTGCCCAAGTCCCGCGCCAAGAAATGGCATATAGCACTACTTCCCTCAAAGCGCCTACCTATCGTGTGCAAGCGCAGAAAATTTTACATGACCACTAAGGGAGGCGATAGCCATAAAAACACTGCGTAGTCGATTTCCGCGGGTTACGCCCACATACAGGTACTAGCTTATTTGTACATCACATAGGAATGCGATGCAGCAGTTCGTTGTGTGGGCACAAGAGCAAACCGCCGTGTACGAGACGCTTGTGGGGATAGTGCTAAGTATCGCCACGTACCCGTCGGCGAAACGAGCGCAGGTCATAGGACGCTTGTTTCTCATACTAAGGAGTCCCATAGCTCGCTTGAGAGAATTGTGTGTAAGCGCATACGCGTACATGTAACTTCCTTCCCGTCGCCCCGCTCGCTGTCCCGCCGAACAGCAGAGGCGGATTACTGAAAAACGACCATCAGACTTGCGGCCGGATATATTACTGACAGGAATTTGCCCAGACGGAAACTGTCGACTTCGTTTGAGTTTCAGAGCCCGTGTTCAGAACCGCATAGCTGTACAAAAACTGACGGCGGTGGGAGAAGAGCTGAGAAGGCAAAGGCAAGGCCCGTTGTGACTGGCAGCGAACGAAACATCGGAGGCATCGGGCCGAACGTGCGGAGAGCGCTCTTCTTCAAGTTCTCAGCAGCACGTTATTCGAGTCGACGAGGCCGACACGCATGACGATGAGCGTATTCTGCTCTTCCTGCTTTGTGTTTGATTTCTTTTTTCTCGGCTGGCAGAGGAAAATTCACCCATCTGATCTTACAAAATGGCCCTTAGCACGAACGAACAAACAAACGGTTTATCGGAAATCTTCCAGCCCGGCTCTCACGTTCTCTGGGACGGAGGTCTGGTTAGCATCTCAGCACATCGCGCGTCGCCGTACCCGTGATGACTGCAACCTCGACAGGGAACAACCCTCGCGGACGGTTTCGGCGTAAACACAAGGTCACCTGTCTGGTCTTCGCAAGTCGTCGAAGACAGTCCCGACATCCTCGTCGATTGTCACCTACAGTTCCTCCAATCCGGCGCACAGGTGCTCGATACCGCAACGTGCGCGTCATCCACATTCCTCCCGGATCGTTACCCTGAGCTTGAACGTAGATACCAAGTAGCCTTTAGTACCTACGCCCTCGCGAACCACTCGCGTGACCCCGCGACCCGCCTTATGCGTACCGCCGTCTTCCTCGCCTCGGTCTCTCGCGCACGTTTCCTCTCCACTCTCGCCTCGACTTCACCCAGCGCCCCACCACCACAAATCGCGCTCTCTCTTGGTGCATTCGGCGCCACACTCGTTCCCGTCGCACACGAATTCGATGGCATCTACCCGCCGCCGTATGGCCCCGCTACCGCGGACCGTGTCACCTTCACTGACGCCGAAAAGGCTGCGGGGCTGGAAGCGAAGGCTGTCGAGGCGCTCGCAGATTTCCACTATGAGCGTCTGAAGGTCTTTGCGGACGACGAGGAGACATGGGCGTCGATTGGCGTCATCTGCTTCGAGACTCTCCCGCTTGTGCGTGAAGTGCGCGCCGTACGCCGCGCTGTGGGACGTCTCGATCTTGAAGGGAAGCGCAAGCCGTGGCTCGCTTCGACGGTCTGGCAGCATGGCAGGTTTCCCGAGGGCGCTGCGCGCGACGTCGTCGACGCCGCGTTCGGGCCAGACGGCATTGACACACCGGTGCCGGACGCACTGGGTGTTAACTGCACGCTCCTAGGGTACGTCCGAATCATCGTGCGTGAACTCGGTGAGGAATTAAGCAAGACGGCCGCGGGCGCGCGGCCGTGGCTCGCGCTGAAGCCGAACGGCGGAGAGGTCTATGACCCCATCAAGCGGACTTGGAGCGTACTGGGGGGCGAAGGCGACGGATGTTCTTGGGCAGAGGGGGTGATGGATGTCGTCAAGGAGGCGGAAGGCAGCGGAGCGTGGGCAGGGTATCTTGTTGGTGGGTGCTGCAAGACGAGTTTTAATGAGATCCGGGGCATACGTGATGTTCTGAGCTAGCTGGATCGAGCTAAATGCTGACTGCAGACCTGTACATATATGAACGGGTGAGTTGATGCGGCGAATCTCGGTCGGAAAGGTTCATTCAAGAGCTGTGCCAGCTGATCTGGTGCTGAACCTCCTTCACAACTTATCTCAGTCCGCAAACTCCTTGTCGATCGCATGTATCTTCCCGCATTTGCGTGATGCGAATATTGGTTGGTAAGGCCGCCCATTACATTATACGACAGGCGCGGCTAGCAGCCCTCCTAAACTAATAAAGGTATTTCGAGTTGGTCAGTGTATATTCCGTTGTGTTTCATGGAGAAATCATAGCGGTTATGCTGACCCTTCTGCGTTTCCGTGTATAGCGAGGTAGAGCTTCATCGGACGACCATTTTCATTGGTGACGACCAGCAGAGCTCCGCCACGCACACTGTCCTCCGACGCATCGATGACGGACCATATGTCTGTCGGCGATTGGAGATACCAGAACTGACGCTGGCCGTCCCCACTCCCATAGTAATTGTAGAACTCGTTGACCTCGAGCTTGGCCGTGATGGGTGTGGTGTCATTGGCAGTCCTGAGCACCCAAGGACGCTATTGGATAGGAGCCCACAGGTCTGGCCTACGAATGGGCCATCCGCCTGAGCGAATGTGAGCTGGACCTCGTCGCCTGCGGCAGACATAGTGCCAGAAATTGGCTGGGTTGAATAGAATCCAGGCTCGCGGGGGGTCTGGCCAAAGTTCTCGGCGAAAACGTACTGGTAGCCGAAGAGACCGACAGTGGCATAGGCGACGTTTTCCCATGCAAGATCTTGGATGAAGACGTTCGAGCTCGTCTAAAATATCGTGAATCAAGAGAGGTACGAAAAGGAAAGCGTACACGACGCACGGGAAGGGGAACGGCAGCATCATCACGCTTGGCCGGCAGGGCGCAGCCCGCGCCGATGAATGTGAGGGTAAATGTGGCGAGAGTGTAGTGTATCTGCGAGACCGGGCAGAATTTAAAAAAGCAGTCGGCAATGAAAAAAACGAGCTTGTACTGACATGCGGAGGGAGTGGAGAGAGAAAAAGCGGTTGGAGATGACTGAAGATGGGCAGAGCATAAATCCTGCTTCTTATACGACTGACGCTCAGATGAATTCCATATGGCCTGAAGTGCGTGCCAGTGAAGATGAGCCAAGACGCGGCTTTCAAAGCCGTTCGAGGGCAATCCAGCTGGGCCTCGTACGACATTGGGACGGACAGATTCCGTCGCCGGTGTCTTCACGATCCTGGATCTGTTGGGGAGGGGGGGTGTCGGCGCCTGGCCTTACTCATGACGTTCTTCTGTCTCCGCCACGTCCGTTCTGCTCCAGGAGTACAAGAAGCACTTTGGCGAAAGGCTCGTGATCAGTACTCATGAGCATACAAGACCTTGAACTGAACCTGAACGAAAGATATGAAAGGAGAAAAAGAATGTCCGAAGCATCTTCACGAATCAGTATCAGTCGTTTGCCAAGACACAGCAGCGATTTTTGGACTCACGAAAGCCCGACAGCAAGGGAGAAGGACACGTGTGGCACGACGTATTCCTCCCATTCGCCAAGAGACTTGGGAAGGGATTGCCGCCGGAATGTGATTCAGTGCACAGGCATCCACAAGGATACTATGCCGCTGTCGTGCCGCTGTATGCTCAATGGGGCGTTTAAAGAATCGGGGATGGTCATAGTCCCAAGGCTGGTGCAGCAAACGATGGATGCACGAGATCCGCTTCAGCCCGATAAACGTCATCTACGACCATTAATATTCCTCCGAGATGGCCTAAATCATCCATCTTTCTGAAAAAGCCACAATATAAGCAACATAGAATGGGAGACATCAACAAAACTCGTCGACACGAAGTCGCGCTTGGGAACTTTTCACGCAGTAGATTGATTCGCTGGCTTCAAGCTGAATGGTGAAATAGGGGAGCACGTGATCGAGAGTAGAGCACGCACCGTCACGTCATGTGCGCAACTACCACCACAAGCCAGCGATACGCTCTGTGGATAGCCCCTCGCGTCTACGCAATGAGCAAGCAAGGCAGTTCAGCTGCCGCTTGTATCGTTCTCTTGCCTGGTGCTGATTAGAATGCCAATGGAATTTGCAGCAAGAAAACACCGATAAATTGCAGTGATGGGGCCGGAGGAGAACAGTTGTATGTCGCCATCTCTGGAAGAATCTTCCTAGGGCTTCCAGGACAGAAGTCACTCACGGATGCGTTGCATTCGCAGTGAAGAACATGCCGAGAGTAGCAGCAATGCCGTGCGCAGCGGGCGCCCGTAGGCCGTGCCAGGTATGAAGAACACTGGCAGGACACTCAACCAGAATGTACACTAGAGAAGGTCCTAGACGGTCACGGGGAAAAGAAGAGTCAGACATTGGTACCAAGCAAACACAGACGGCCAATCGCCTGCTCTCAACTCGAGCTTGCAGTACGACTTAGCTCTCCACCGTGTCCACTTTTCGTTGGAAGCTCGAGAGGGATTTCTACTAGTAAGTCTCGGGATACGTGGTGGTATCGCCAGCACCGAGTGACATAGATTCTGGAACAGGTAGGTCGTCTTGTTGAGGGGAACCGCGAATGATAATGAGCGGGTAGCACCTGTAGGCAGGGTCCGGATATATGTTATCACAGCATGAGAGAATGCGTGGAGGGCTGGTCGTAGAGAACGACTCCGGGCTTTACCCGCCCCCGGATAAGGTGGTCCGATGATCCGACATCACTGACATCACATGTACCGTTCCCCATGAGCGCACGAGCCTCTGTTGACTCTGAACAACCATTACCCTCGCCTGAATGTACAGTGGACGGCCCGGGTAGGCGTATTCAGGAGCGGGGAGATTCAGAGTCTGCCTAGGAAGACTAGGTAGAAATTATGTATCTCCCTCCTAGTTTCCTGACTACAGAAGTTATTCAAGGGCAACACGTCCAGAACGGGATCCGATAGACTCATGCCAATGCACTGGGTAGCCGTCATCTCCTTCGCTCGCTTTCTGTATGTGTGCGACGGTCACGCACTTCTCCGGACCCACGGCCCTTTCTGTATACAGAAGTTATATAAAGACAACATGCGTCGACCAAAGCTTCGATACATAACCATATGCAACTTAAACTTGCCGACCGGGCTCACGTCAACACATTACTTACGCAAACGCGTTGCTCACGTTGTCGATAGAGAACTGCCATCTAGGTTTCCCGTTCCTTAACTACTGTGCTCACAAAACCCTGACAGAAGCATATGCTCCTTCACGTGGTTTAAGGCCGAAGCGTGTGCCGCCAGCATGTTTGCTGCTCTTTCACATTGTGCACGACGCTCTGCATCTCTCTATGGCTCTCCGGCTCGTGTCGGTGTATCACTATTCATCTGATAGTCTTGCCGCAAAGGAACAAGTAGGTGTAGGCGCCAACAAGCTGGAACCTTGGCGCCCTTTCTGGTGAGCGATCAACGTTTAACCCTGCGAAGCGTCATCTACAGTTGCTCTGTGCCAACAACATTGTTGCAAAGACACGCACTGGAGAGCTGCGACCACAGGTTCAGTACCAAAGTACTTGTCAGGTCATCAAACACTCTATTCTGGTATAAAAGCTGGGCTCCAGGCCGGATGTCCGACGGCACTCTCGCCTTCAAAGCCCTCACAAGACACCGCCCTCCTCAGCTCGAGACCAATTTCCCTATCCGTTCACTCTCTCGCCATGGTCAAGCTTCTTTCTTTCATCGCCCTCGCCCTTGGGGCCGTGTCACTAGTATCGTCCGCTATCCTTCCGCGGCAGAGTGTAGGCACTACTCCCGAACAGATCGTCACTGGCGGCTAGTGAGTCGATCTTCTCGAGTTTTACGGGCGTGCAAAACTGAAACGTGCCTCAGCGCGACTTACTACTACCAGTTTGGCGGTTATGGGGCCTGCGGAAATATTAATCCCGACTCCGCCCTGATTGTTGCCCTCGGTACGCTCTCTTGGACATTGCATTCCAAGATACTCAACCTGACTCCAGAATCGCAACGCTACACTTCTTCCCTATGCGGTCGCCAGGTTCAAATCACCAACCTCAACAATGGCGCTCAGGTTACCGCAACCATTGCCGACAACTGTCCCGGCTGTGGCGGCAACACCAACTCCCTCGACCTCTCCGTTGGCTCGTGGGTGGCCATCGGCCGCTCAGAGGCGGATGGCTCCCAAGTCCCGATCAGTTGGTACCTTATTTAATTCTCTCCCAAGGAATTCCAAGAGGAATTCGTAGCACTCCCAGCCGCTCTACCGGGATTTTTGAAGGGCTACATGCATTTATGCTTCTATCAATGTCTTAATGCAATGGCTGTGATATTTGGTTGCAACATAGGCTTCCGAAGTATGACATGCCACTATGAAGAAGGCTACCTATCTAGCTGACTGCTACAAGGTGATCGATATGCTGTCAGTTGAGTGCACGTCGAAGGGGAGGAACCCGAGTGGCTGGGTGTCTGGATACATTTCGGAGAAGTCCGAACTTGGAGCTGGAGCACACGTCGTCCTGACCAATAAGTCTTCGGCTGTTATTCGCATCCATGGATCCTTTGCTTCACTCTGAGGCTGGCCGGCCTCTGGTCCAGGCAAGCTAGCGAAAAAGAGGGCGAGAGTCACGAGGCCGTGCTATCGTAGATCATTGTAGATATCTCAGAATATATGCGCGAGCATGTCGCTCCGACTGCGTCTTAGACTCGCACTGGCACATCAACGTCCTCATCATATGCATGGACTGGATCGGCCTGCGGCCCCTTCGGGGGGACGTGCGCACTTTGTATGCGCTCGGCATCATCAGACCTGCTGTGGAGCTCTTGAATATAGAGAACGTCGACTGCCGCTCGAGGTCATTGAGAGCGTCTTCATCGGGGGCATGAGACTTGAGGTAAGGATCTCTCCGCACTATTCACTTGCCAATGAGCATGTACATGGAAGACTGAACCTGAGGCTTAAAGATGAATAGAGGGTCACAGACTCAGCTTTACGTGCTAAGGCTCGTAGAAGTGTAATAACATAGATCCCAATGTCAGCTATTGCGGGCATTCCACATCGAAGACCCCTTCCAGCTGCCCGACAACATCATGATCTTGGGGAAATAGCGCCACTTTCCCCGAAATGCGGCCAATCCTTGTCTGCGCCCGTCCGAGTCCGAAAAAAACGTTGGTCCGTCGACATTGGCTATAAGCACTGAACCAAGCGCCAATCAACGGCGCATTCCAAGACAACAAGGGAGAGATGAAACGAGAAACAAGCTGATTGCGTAAATAAGGGCGACGAGGGAATCGAAACGAGCAGCGGACGTTGCAGGGTACTGTACGTCGTGAGTGCGCCAGCATAGGCGGAAAATGTGGGTGAAGAAAGAGGAAAAGGTGTAGACACGCGGGGAAGGACGGGGTGGTGGGGTACAGGGCGGGAATAAGGTCGGGTGGAAATGCATGAGTTTGCACGTAGATGAGCCGAACTTAAGCATAGACAAGAAAGCAAAGGTCGTTGTGGTATCATGAAAGCATTACAAAGCTCGCTAGCAGACCGCTAAGGAGGGCAAAGCTTGAGACGGCGTACATAGGAGCAGCGCCACGGTTGCTGTTCGATCCAGAGCTCGGGACGGACGCTGTCGTTACCCGTCAGGCCGCTCAAGTCGGAAGGAGGGCGGAGGGAGGCGGCGTAGAGAAGAACGGATGACGTACGAGATAAGCCGATGGCAGCGTCAGAAAGCTCTGCGAAACCAACCGCTGCTGGGTTCGTTCTGAATACAGTATACACATTTTTCTGAGCGTATGCGCATCAGCGAAAACGCAGAATTGAAGGCTACAAGGAACGCACGAGGAACGTGTCGCCGACGATCCAAGACGGCGTGCTATTGTCAGTGCTCGCGCCTTGAGTAACGTCGAACAAGGCACCCAGGCACTGCCCGCTGCCCAGGATCTCGCCATGATTCATGTCGGCTGGGTTGATCGGCCAAGACTTGCCTCCGAACGAGAGTGACGCGCGTAGATTCGTTCGGCATGCTATAAAGGCATGGACATCAGCATATGAGAAGGATAGGTCAGCACCAAGGCGCAATCGACATATGGGGAGGAACACGCACGGAATGTCCAGAAGCCTTGGGATTGGCCTGTCAGTGCCTGCGCACCATTAACTTGCTGCCAGAAGTTCTGAACGGCTGTGGTGGGCCCGCCAAGGAGCGTGGTGCCAGTGTCAATAGCCGCAAGATTTGCCGAGCCGAGAACGATCGATTTCCCATTCAGGGTGAGGGCTGCAATCTGTGGATTAGGCCGACAGCAACCCAACGGATTCGACGACGCTTCACGTACAAGATACTTCCTGCAACCAGAACGATGAATTCGAGGCAGGCAGATTTATGAACTCAATGCTGCCAGTGAAAAACGTTGAGTTGCTTCCGCCGAGCGTGAGGACGCCTCCAGGGTCCATCTGGTTAACCGACACTCCTGTACGGAAGAATCGCGTGGGAAAGAAGCTGAACTCGGAGTTTGATAGCTGGCTGCCCTGTACGAGTGTCTCCCACAAGGGAGTAGCGTGGCTTTCAAACGGGAGACCCATGATACCCGAAATCTGACCTTGGAAGCCGTTGAACTTCATGTCGTCAACCGCAACGAAAGTCTGGTTCGAGACTGTGTATGGCCCCATGGAGACGGTGTCCCGAACGAGAGTGCCGGAGACTGTGCCGGAGCCATAAGAGAGGGTGACGGCGTTGGTGGATGATTGGAGCGAAGTCGACATATTAAGCTGAAGCAAGGGAGTGTCTCTAGGGCAGGTCTGGCACCGTGATGAAGCGAACCAAAGGTCGCTCGAGCCAGTGTCGAGCGTAACATTAAACGTCTGCGGCCTATGGTGCCATCAGGTGTACATTTCCAATGACAGCGACCACGACGTACGGAGTGCCAACGGAGACCTGAGCGAAGTAGCTGATGTCACCGCCCTGAATGACGACGACAATGAGAGTGGTTTAGGACGTCAACGCGACACGGCAGCGCACCTGATTACCCACGGGGATGTCAGTCTGCGTTGCCCTCTTCTGCATCTGATCCGGTGTCATGAATCCGTACTTGAGCCTCAGCGAATCCTTGGCTGCCGTGAGACTGTTTATGTCGATGAAGCCCTCTGCTGTGCGAAATGGCGCGCGGCGGAAGAGCGAAACATGGTGGATATTCGTTGCAGGCAGCGGGCTGGGTGCGGCGGTCACCAGAGCCGGTAGAAGAGAGAGCAGAAGGACGCAGTACATGACGTCCTCGGCCTTGTTGCTGTCGAGGAGACTGGGGAGCCCATGTGGGGACGACCCTCAGTCTCTTTAATATGACACTGGGGTGTGTCCGCCCTGTAGTGTAGAAAGCTTGCCAGAGAGTAACGCATATCCTAACTAGTGCGCGGGAGTCAGGCCGTCACTGATCGTGCTCGCGGCAGACGAAGCATTCCACTCTGTCCAAAAATAACTATAGACTTTCACACGCCTCCCATCCATTGCTGCGCCTGCTCCACTTAGAAAAACAACCACCAAATTTCCCTTCTTCAGTTATATCGTCTTCACTGTCGCATCATCACCGGAGTGCGGGATCCAGAAGTGTTCTTCGATCCTCAGACCACGTCTGCCACCGACGGCAAGCAGCTTCTGAACCCCAGTGTTTGCCCAACGACTTCAGTCATCGGTACAGCAGACCCATCTTTGAAATATAACGAGTCGCAGGATCAATGAACTCTTCGTGGACGCAAGAGGGCGTCTCGACTCTCCATCGGCACGCCCAAAAGGCCTCCGGCGAAACGGGCGGGAAATAGCCTCCTTATCCGTAGCATCTTCGTCGGAGAGTGAGCTACTCCTGCGCAGCAGACATTCGATGAGCCATTCTAGCTCAGGACCTCGAAGATAGCATCAGCTACCCGAGCGAGGCCCCCAGTGGTTCCAGGCCGGGGGGAAGGGGTCACCGGTCAACCGCGGCAGTGTCAGCAGTTGCCACTGCGATCGATACCAACGTCAGCCGGTGCTGAATGTTGACCTCGAGCCTCAGCAGCCACGAATGGCAACTGGGGACGATGAAAGCTTTGAGTAACTGTTCCGATTACGAATCAAAGCGATGGATCCAACCGGACGCTCCTTGTGCACGTCGGGGATGATCAGGAAGGAGTTCCGCGCTTGCGGAAAATGCCTTCCTCATCTCAGAGCAGGGCCAGGGTTTCCCGCAGATGGCCATATTATCACCCAAGTCCCGTCAAGGGACGGCACGTAGCGCTATAGTACTTCCCTCAAAGCACCTACCCATCGTGTGCAGGTCAAAAAAAAATTCATAGCCGCAAAGGAAGACAACCACAAAAACGCCGCATGGTTGTTCTCCGCGGGTTACACCCAAGTACGCATACCAATTTACTCGTACCTCATATAGGAATGCGATGCAGTCATTTGTCGTGTGCTCGCAAGAACAGCTGTCATGTACGAGATGCGTCCGGGGAAAGCGCGAAGCATCATCAGGTATCCGTGACGAGAGCAGGTCTTCCCATACAGTCGTCCCCGAAACAATGAGATAGCGCCTAGGGTTCGTCGGAAGCCACAATACTTCCTGGAAAAGACGATCCTCGCCAAGCCCCGAGTAATAGATCCCAGCCTCAGGGCTGTTCGAGATCATCGATGCAAATACCTTCTTCGTCACGCCGCCTGCAGCCCATCCAATTGACTGTAGGCGGCGGGCCTAACGTATGGCATGTAGCTCAGGCGTCGACGAATAAGTGGATGAAGAGACAACAGAGTGCGACGTGCATGGCATCTTCAGCGCTGCATAGTGCACCCCGGGACGAGCGGGATGACGCCGGGGACGCGTGAGACGACGGCGGAAACGCCGCGGCGGCTCGCTCAGCTGACTTGAACGTACTAGGGTCCGACTTGGACACGCACGGCTATACTCGTGGCTTGACTCGTGGTCCAAAGTCACCGGTTTAGCAGTGTTCGCCATTTGAAGACGTTAAGAAAATGGTGCCTCGTGCAGAGTTGTGCGCGTTTCCTCCGTGTTTTCGAGAACTACTGGAGGATACTTGTTTCTCGTACTAGGAAACCCTATAGTTTTGAGCCTTGCTTCGAGCTACTCGAGACAATCGTGTGCAAGCGTACCTGTGAAATATGATCGATGATCGTCAAGATACCCGCCGAACACATCATTGACACAGTCGTTCTCGAAAACAGTGATGCAACGCCCAAATCGTCGGGAACTTCACTTCCTAGAAAAGATGATCCTCGCTAAATCCGGAGGAATGGATACCGGTCTCATGCTGTTCCCCGTCGCCGACACCTCCGTCACGCAGCCTGCAGTCCATTACGGTGCTGGTATAGTCGGGTACAGCACCGCTGTGAGTGTTCTCGCCGTCTGTTGGAATCAGCGCTGCCGGGGTTCACTTGCACCAACGATCTACTCGTCCTCACCTCGGACCTGTTGTATGGCACGTCACTCGTGTGCCTACGAAGAAGTCACTGGAGCGATGCACATAACGCCCTCAGTCCCGCATATCGAACGCCGGCTAGATACGGGGCGATGCTGGCAATGAGGACGTGTGAGACGATGGCGGGGATGTGTGCTTACCTTCGCTGACCAGCTCGGTTGACATCGGGCCAAAGCGATCACTGATGCGTGTGCTCGGCAGCGCCCGATCGGGACCAGGGGTGCGTCTCCAGGATCTCAAAGTACTAGTACTAATAGTCTGGCAGGAGCGTCTACGAGCTTTTCCGAGGGCCACGCTCATGCGACCCCTTAAGAAATGTCAGGCTCTGCAAAGGTAAGGGGTTCCCACAGCCACTTGCATTGGCTAAGGGATTCACTGATCGGGACATGAGATAGTTGGGAGAAGGTGGTTACTAGGATGCTGGATACTTAATGTCTGTTTGCGACCCGAGAGAACGGCGGTCGGGCCCCTGCAGGAAAGCGGTTCATTCCAGGCCAAATGCGCGAACCAGGCGTTCTCCATCGCAAGGCGATGCAAGACGATCTCTAGCACATCTCTCCCGGACGCGTCTACATCTTCATTACTGTGCATGTTGAACTCGGTCGCATTGCGCGGGGATGGGATATTATTGAAATGAAGACGGGGCTAGGTCAGGGATTGCAAGAGCTACGCCGACTAGGGTCAAGGAGGCTAAGGACGTATTCACCTGGTGAGGCCAGGGGTTGAGTAGCAATTAGTACACATTTTTAGCGCCACTGTCGCAGTGACTTGTCAGTCCGCCAACTCGGGTCATTCTAAAGAAAATCGCTTGCGCTTACAGTCAAGAATCCCCCTGTTTCTTGCGTTAGGAGTCCTGGATACATCGGATAAGGATTACAGCATAATCGTACAATATTAGCGCGCGTGTCGAGCGTCAAGGACGAGTGACGCAAAGGAGTGACTGCATATACTGCGAGTATATCATCACAAGTAGAAGTTCAATCTCATGCTGCCCATAGACAAAGACTCGCATCAACCGCCATCACTGTGGTTCCTAAGCAAGGGGCAAAGACGGACAAGAGATATACATACAACGGCCAAAATAGACGTCATGGGCCACGTTGATCCCGGTCGATGCTAACGAAGCATAAGGTTTGTACGCAAGGACGGAAGGATATGGGACGTACGGATAGACCGACTGCACTTCGGGTCCTCCTGCTCTTCGCATCGTAACACGTTCTTGCGGTTCGCTTCTCTGATTGTCAACGCATGCGCAACTGTCATGCGGAAACAGCTTACGAGGCTCAGCAAAATGCCAGTACTCGGTGCCACTATTAGGAACAAAGCTGTAAGGACCCCGGAAATGAAGTGAGAAAGCAAACAGCTACTGGTGGCAATATCCGAGTGCTTTAGGGATGATGGTAGGTACACCGTCTGGGGTTCTTTCAGCAAGGCCTACTGCCTGTGAATCTGGATGCGTACCCCACGTATGAACGGCTAATAAAGAAAAATCAGAAATGAATACGTGTTACTGAGGTCAAATTCTGAGCTCGAGCTCGCGAAACGAACCAACCCAGTCAGCCAGGGGTGGTGAACTCACCTCGAAAAATGTTTTCTGTGCCAACAGTTGCCTCAACGAGATCAGCAAATGGCCCATTCCCCGTCCTCGGCTGCCCTTCGCACCCGTCAGACTATGTGCAAGATATTTCCAGAAGCGCGAGAACACACCGAACGTGAATATGCGCACGCTCAAGTCCGTCGTATTCGTTTTTATAGCCAGCCCTGCCAGCGAGGCTAGCGAGCCTCCCATGGAATGACCTTGAAGAGCGCGATTATTTAGACATGGCAGGAACAAGGACGAACGAGACAATACGTACCGGTCACAATGACGTCATAATCATCGTAAAATGCGACCTGCTCGTTGACCGTCTCCAACATAACAGCCTTAACCGACTCGTATGCGAGGGCAAAGCCAGCATGCACGCGAACGGTGTCATTTATACCATGTGGAACTAAAAACATGTTCGCGTCTGGGTTTTACTGACATAAGCAACGTAGATATGCGTGCCAGGCGTATGCAATCACACACCGGTGAACATGTCCTCGAGCTGCTGGCTCCCCCGAAATGCGACCACAATTTCCCTCCGCTCATCATCTCTCGCGACGAACCCGTGCGCGCCCGTCACTACATTTGTGAACTAGACGACATGCATGGGAGTGGAGCTTGAAAGCAAAACCGACTACGCACCTCGGCAACGAGCTTGTTCCCGAGCGGCCGCGGGCACACAGGCGTATACACCGCGGACGCATACTTGGTGAACCGCACGAGGTCGTTATACGTCTGTACGGGCACTCCTCCGCTGTCCTTATGCCAGGGTATCTGGGGTATCCGCGGCCACTGGGCAGTGACCATGAGCGCCCGGGCGACGCTGGCGAAACAGAGTACGAAGAGTAGGGGAGGCGTTGTCGACATCGTGGCTGTCATGAGAGCATTGTTCAGGTCGTGTGCTGTGTGACGTGTGGCGCCTGTGGTCGCAGCGTGCACCCCGACATCAGGGTACGACGTCAACGAGGAAGCTGAAACGACTTGAATAGTGCACGAGACTGTTCCATAACCCTCGTCGCCAGACTCACGCGCGCCATCACAAACCACGCCCCGACCGGCGAGTATCGGGCGCGCTTCTTCCCAAATGAGGAACGCCGATGCCCACTTTGCAACGTCCTTCAGACTCGAACGCACATCCTCAACACATGTCCGCGCTACCGACGAGATCGCCCCAGCTTCCAGGAGTTCCTCAAGAACTCGAGCCACCCGGGTGGAGAGCTCCTCAACTTCCTCAAAGCCAACCCGTCCGCCTTTACCTTCGCCGACGCCCCCCCCATGCCCGCGTAGCGCAGTACGCCTCCCCTCCCCGGTCGTCTCCTCGACGGGCCTCATACCGGGCGCTTGCGCCTGCCGCCCGCGCGGGTCTACCCCGCCGTCTGTAGCACATGTCGTACATACATACTATAGTGGCCCTGGCTTCGCGCTGTCACTCTAATTTAGCCCTGAGGCCGGCCCGGCGAGCTTGCGAGCCGACCGGCCTCCGGCCCAGGCAAGCTAGCGGGGGAGAGCGCGGAGTCGCACGGCCACGTGCTCCCATGTCGTAGATACACCGAATATATGCGCGCTGTCTCTTCCTTCATCGCGATAGTCATCGCTCTCAGCCACTGCTTGCGCGCATATTCTCCGTCCCCCCATCCTCCCTTTCCACTTCGTGGAAACTCCTCGGCGCTTCGCATTCTTCCGGCTCGCGCGACGCTCCGGGCCTCCCGAGCTCCGCACTCGTCGCGCCGCCTCCGCATGCGAAGCAGCC